>WBMW01005542.1:1281344-1416397 GCA_013396635.1 Penelope pileata
CATGAGATTTTTTTCTGAAGTCTTAATCAATGTCAGGTAATTTTATTTTGCTGTGTGGGCAGCAAATTAACAAAATAGAAGGGTAATCAGAATCGTAACAGACAGATAAAAAGAGAGAAACCACTCACCTTATTTTGAATTCTGGGTATGTAAAATAAATGCTGAACAGGATGGAAAAACCATGTCACTTTCAGAGAAGGTGAGTCAGCTGAGAACTGAGCTGACGTCAGTTAACACGAGACAAGTCTTGAATGAAATCTGAGTCAAGTGAATTCTAGAGAAATCCTTGCCATTTCTCAAGAAGTCATGTGGCAGGATTTTACTTATCTTGAACAGATAAGGATTCTGTTCCTTATTCTGCCAGGCACAACTGGGTAACCGAAAGCAGTTTGCCTAGCATGAAGTTTTCAGACGTGGCCATTTAATTTACGGACTTCAGGTTCTGAATTGTGTTTTCCAAACCCATGCCCATGGAGGCTCAGAGTGCACATGCATCCTTTTGGCATCACTTGGGCCTCTGAAGACTCACCACATCTGAAAATCATAGAATCGTTAAGGTTGGACCAGTAAGATCATCTAGTCCAACCATCAAACCACCACCATCATACCGCTAAAAAAATCAAGCAGAAGAAGTCACAACCAAGGAATTGCCTTGCATGCTTGTCTTTCTGTCTTGCAATGTGAGAGTTCTGCTCTTTTACAGATTTTTATAGCCATAAAATAGTAATGAGGCTATTTACAAAGGTTGTGCAAAGTTAAACTAAGCTTTGTGGGTTATAGTGAAATGGGCACAGTAGATTCAAAATGCAAACTGCTGTTATACATTCATATAGTAACTTTATTTTGCCGTGTAACGCTTTATACCAACCTTTGCAGTTTTCTTTCAGCATCACCCAGCAGTCCCCAGGGATCCAATGTCACTTAATGACTCCTTCCTGACTTGACAAAACGTGTTTGGTATCATAACTAATTGAGTTTAACAAAAAGCCAAATCAGGCTGAAGTAGGACAGTGATTGGCCTGTTTAATTAGTTGGGTGCTTTTATTTGATTTTATAGACTCTTGTTAGAGATGGTTTGTCTTTGATGTTGCCTCTCTTTGTGTTTGTTTCCAGCCATGAAAACTGTTCTCTGTGTAATTGGGAGAAGTTGGGATAATGTAATTAGGGAAATATCCTTTAGCTGGTGAATCTTTTTCCTGATGGGGCTTTATCTGAAAGGAAACACTGCTTTTTTATCGAGCAGCGATTAGTCACTGATCTGTTTCATCTGGGTACAGGCTCGCGGAGAGCTGCGGTGTATTTTTCATAATGAATTGTTTGTAAATGTGGCTCCTCCTTGCGGGTAATCTTTGTAACACGCCGCTGGGCAAACGTGCTCTCAGCCCTGCACAGAAGAACGCTCTGAGCCTAAGCTTTCAGGTTGCCTGGGTTTAGAAACAGACAGCAAATCATTAACAATTAATATCCAGAAGCATTTCAGCCATGTGCCTACACCCAAGTCCCATTTCCTGGTGGACCTCTCTTGCAAGTCCATGAGCTAGTTCCTGGCTCTGTGATCTGTGAAGGGTTTTGTGAAGCGACAGACCAAGGTGGAGCAAAGGGAGATGCTTGCCCAAGGAGACCAGATAGCCTCTTTGTGCACAGCTGTGGTGTTAGCAGGTGATGTAATTTGCCGTGTTTTCAACATTTAAAATATCATATCTGAATGTTATACTCAGATAAAGGATCTTTTTGAAGTGGAAACTCAAGTCTGAAGAGTTCAGTATTTGACCTGAGTATAATTTTATAGGTCCTTCTTATATGCAGTTTATTGTTGATATTTTCTTTTCCGCTATTTACACTCATAAAACATCTGTTCTCCACATAATACTGACAAGTCAAAATAAAATGAGGTCCACCTGAAATAAACATTTAGATTTTCTTAATGCAGTACTTTTGAGATTTTTTATTTAAATTTGAGTATTTGTGAAAGGCAAACTCTCTTTGAAAGAAAACCGACACATTCTTTATAAGATGATGAAAAAACTTGATTTATTTTCTGTGATTTAACAGACCAAATATTGCATAATTTAGAATGCACAAATGGACAGTATGGCTGGAACAGATGTTGTTGTATGGTGGTATTTGAGAAACATTATAAGAAAATGTGTTTGTCACATCTTAGTGGTTCTCTCTCATTTACTGAGTTGTGGTTGTTTTTACGGTGTCTTCAGAAAGCACTGTTTTTCTTTGTACCTAACAAACAGATTTCCCCAGTGGGAAAAGCAGGGGGAATAGAGTGGTGCTGTGTCTGTAGCTCTCAGCTTTGCAAAAAGCAAGTATAACATCCACAGTCACTTGGCAAAGACGGCGAAAAAGCAGTCATTCAATTTCATTTCATTTTAGTACTGTTTTCTTTTCACTTATGAGGAGAAAGAGAAACAAAACGATGTCTCTATCCGTCATCTCTATCCATCATCTCTTTCCACCATCTTATGCCCCGTCCCTGAAGGTGTTCAAGGCCGGGTTGTATGGGGCCCTGGGCAGCCTGATCTAGTACAAGATCTGGAGCTTGGTGACCCTGCCTGCAGCACGGGGGTTGGAACTTGATTATCCTTGGGGTCCCTTCCAACTCAGGCCACTCTATGATTCTATGATCTTTATTCTCTAGCAAACCCATAATCAGAGGATTTGTCACAAAACCTCAAAGGAAAGGAATATAAACTTTTGAGTATGTAGGTGACTGGACATGGTTCAGAACAAGGAATAGCTCATGCAGTCTTTCTTTCCTTTTGTCCTTGTTCAGATTTTCACCCTAGACAAACACAAGCAGTGATATTTCTGAGATACCTGTGTTCTTTTCCTGCTATGGCTGAGAAACACACCTGTTCCTGTGAACGTGGGCAGCCACACAACTTGTGTGTACATCTGTCAGCCACTAGGAGCTTGCTTGGCAGCACAATTGTGATTCAGGGACCTCTCCCCCATCTCTTTCCCCATCTCTTAGCTTTACCCTACCACTTAACGAAGGATGATCCTTGGGGCGACCAGAGAAGTCACCAAGTCAGCTTAATCTCTGATGTGAATTTAACTGAATATGTCCTTGGGACATTAGAATGATCACAGTGCTGTTGTGATTTTCCTAACAACTAATAGCTAGATGTATTGATTTTCCATGGGGATTGGGGTTGCAACAACACTAGATTACATGGAAATAATAATTAAAAGATCATTTTCCTAAGCTGGCTAAGTGATCTGACTGATACATTACCTACTGTTCATGTTACTGGGTAAAGAAAAGACTATGCAGATGTAGGAAGCTTTTTCTGTACAAGTCTTTAGATAAAATAACCCACTTTATTTGCTCTTTTACATGAGATAAGAAGACATTCAACAGCAGTGAAAAGAAATGAAAGTAAGAATTATAAAGGAAAGATTTTTCTTATCGCCAATCCATTGAATGTGTTGTCAAGGAGGTATGAATCAGTTGTTGTTTGTGTGTCACAGGCACAGTGACGGTGTCATGAGGACATAAACAGTAGGATTTAATAAATGCATTTGGAAATTGGAAGGATTTTCATACCTTTAAGATAAAAGCTATTTTGAGTGTGCTGGGGAGCACATTGTTTTACTGCAAAATTATTTTTTGGCTGCATGGTATGGACTTCACATACCTTTCTCTAAAGCTTATGATGTTGGCTGTGGAGATGGTATAGAAGACAGAGAATCACAGAATATGGAAAGAATGGTGCAGTAATCATAAAAATATGATGTATGGAATTTTTAATTGTAATAATTTATTAATTGTATTCCCGTCACAGTCAATAATCCAAACACACATTTCCTGCAGAAGCTAATGTCACTGTGCTGTAATTAAAGTGAATTTCTTGTTCTGAAACACTGGCAGAAAGATGCCTTTTAAAATTCAATACACATAGTGTTCCTTGAAGGAAGAGTAAACTGGTCTGGCCAGATTGAAAAGAACTAAGAAGATAAAGAGTTGGAAAATATGTGAGCCGTCAGGTCTGATTTAGGAGAGAGATACTGATGTATAAATGGATAAGCATGAAATGATGACCAGCCTGCCTGTCTCTCCATGCAGAGCACAAACAGGCGCTTTATCACAAAGCGTGCATAGGCATCCTTTTCTTTTAGTATAAGATTTGCCACTATAAATTATCCAATGTTTTATGAAAGCTTGATACTGACATTTGTAAGTTATTAATTCTATCATTGTCCTGAAAATCACAGAACCACAGGTGCTAAATTTAGTCAGAGCTGCTCAGGTGAGGGGCCCAAGATCTCAGCCTAGGAAGAAACACTGCTCCCCAGTGACAGAGACTGATTTTGAAAGTGAATTTATTGAGACAGCTACAGCTGTTTCAAATACTGATGGTTATCCTAGTGCTTTGCACTGAATGGATTTCTATCTGAAACACCTAAAACTATCTTTCTAAATTCGGTCAGTAACAGTCTTCCTCTGGATACCTTATGAGAATTAGGTTCGCCTGTAAGGAAACCAAATAATTTTGTTTGATTTTGAAGATAGTATAACTTGCTGCCTGACAGAATGCAGTAGAGAATATAGTAGGGGCAGCTTCTCAGGTTTACTTTGGCAGCTCTCAGCCTGTTCATCCAACAACAGAGCCTGCCTCAGAAAGATAAGGCATTTTTAGCCTAGGAGATTCAATTATTTCAAGGCTGAAAAAATCGCAAATACTCTGAATTATATGCCAGTTCACAAACTTGAAAATAAGCCAGCACGTCCTAACTTTTTCTAAACCTTAATTTTTCTGGTGTTTGCAGTGATTAAAAAAAAAACAAAAACAAAAAAAAACAGCCACGTGTCAACACTAACTGTAGTTTTAGTGGTTTCCCTCATATGTACACATGTGTACACTAGGTAATAAATGTGCTAAATGTAGTTCTAGAGGGATACTGCTGTGTAAGAGGCACTTTGCTCCCATTTGCTGACGATATTGCTGCTGTAACCATGTACTCCTTGACATAGCCTAAATTCAGCCTCTTGCAGCAGGTGAAATGTGCATCACCATTCTCTAAAACAAGAAGTTTGTACGTTTGTTGGTGCCAGGTGTGCTGCCCTGCAGAACTTTGTCTCCTGGAAGGAACGAGTAGGGGCTGAGCCATTGGGGTTGTTGGGTAGCTTTATTGTAGTATTTGAATTCTGCTTTGAATGTTTAAAAGACATTTGCAATTTTTGAATATACTCTGCATGACTGCTTGAAAGCAGTGGCATTTCTGTGCTGTCTGTTGCATCTGTCATGAAGTTTGGCCCAGCTGAAGTGCGCCCAGCAGGGGCTATCTGGAAAAGCCTCTGTAGCTGGCAAGTCTGAGTATGTCTGTGCTCTGGCTGGCAAGAACAGGGTGACTCATCTGTCAGGAACATGTCTCTCTAGATTGGGTTCAGCTTCAGAGCCTGAGATTGCTCTGCCTTTGCTTTTCAGCTGACATCAAAGAATGTTAAAATAGGTGGGGTTTTGTCTCCAGGCAACTGCCTTTGTTTAAACTGGAATTCTCAAATATTTCCATTTCACAGAGCAGCAAATTCAGTATTTTGTGCTGAGAAAAAAAAATTCATTAAATTGCTCATGTTGAGGAGCCATGTCTGATGTCACAGCCCTCCTCCCATTAACTGGCCCTTCTTCTGTTTACTTAAACAGGCAAATGCTCTTACAAAGATGGACTCTTAGTTACATTTAGAAATGTCCTTCTGGTGGGGATTGCTAGAAACCTCCTTACTCAATATCACATGTAAACATTATAATTTTGCTAGGATCAAGGCCTTTGTCTTTATGGAAGAGACCTTCATTTTGTTCTCATTGTCAATCTCCCTCTCTGCCTCCAAGCAAGGTAGGCAGGCACTGGTCCATAGCTCCAGTTAGATTTTCAATCCTTCTCAGCATATGAAAATCATAGAATCACAGAACATGCCTAATTGGAAGGGACCCACAAGGATCGTTGAGTCCAACTCCTGGCTCCACACAGGACCAAGCAAAAATCAGACCTTATGTCTGAGAGTGTTATTCAAATGCTTCTTGAACTCTGGCAGCGCGGAGCTGTGACCACTGCCCTGGGCAGCGTGTTCCATGCCCACCGCCCTCTGGTGAAGAACCTTTTCCTAGCACCCACCCTGGCCCTCCCCTGACACAGCTCCATGTCATTCCCTCAGGTCCTGTCACTGTCACCAGAGAGCAGAGCTCAGCGCTGCCCCTCCACTCCCCTCGTGAGGAAGCTGTAGGCTGCCATGAGGCCTCCCCTCAGCCTCCTCTGCTCTGGGCTGAACAAACCAAGGAGTCTCAACCACTCCTCATACATCTTGCCTTCTAGAGCCTTCACCATCTTTGTAGCCCTCCTTTGAGCCCTCTCTGATAGTGACAAGTTCAAAGTAAATTCTAAATTAATGTTCAATTTCTAGTAGAGAAATCTCAATACGTTTCTAAGCTAGAATGGAAGACATCAGTCTCCAAAAGCATTTTCTTTGTAGTGAAAATGTTTCCCAAAGACAAAAAAAAACCCATAGTGAAGCAAAATAAAATAAAAAACAAAAGAATAAAATAAACTCTGACGAGAAATGGAATAAGAAGGATGAAAAGATATGCCAGCATTAAAATTGCAAGGTTTGGAGTAGGAAATTTGTTTATTCAAAAATAAACTGCTCAGTTGCCTGCCCACTATTTTGGCAGAGATTTTACCTGAGGTTGTTGTGTAAAGAGGCTAAAACCATTAGCAGAGCCATTAATTACAAGTCCTACTGGCAGCTTCTCATAGTGAAAGGCAGGCTGTAATACTGCTAGAGCTACCCAGAAGTTTACTAGCATAATAATTTTGCATTGGAAAGTGCTAATTTCTGAAATTGCTTGTTAGAAATGGATGATTTCAACAAATTTTAAAGCTATTTAAAAATGCCTTAAACTTGTTCAGTTAGAATCATAGAATCATAGAAACACTAGGTTGGAAAGGACCTACAAGATCATCTAGTCCAACCGTCCTCCTATCACCATCCCTACCCACTAAGCTACTAAATCATATCCCTTAGCACCTCATCCAGACGCTTCTTGAACAGCGCTAGGGACGGTGACTCCACCACCTCCCTAGGCAGGCCATTCCAGTGCCTGACCACTCTTTCAGAGAAAAAGTTTTTCCTCATATCCAGTCTAAATTTACCCTGGCGCAACTTGTGGCCATTCCCTCTCGTCCTGTCATTAGTTATCTGGGAGAAGAGGCCGACCCCCTCCTCACCACAACCTCCCTTCAGGAAGTTGTAGAGTGCGATGAGGTCTCCCCTGAGCCTCCTCTTCTCCAGACTAAACAATCCCAGCTCCCTCAGCTGCTCCTTATAAGACTTGTGCCCTAGACCCCTCACCAGTTTTGTTGCCCTTCTCTGAACACGTTCCAGGGCCTCAATGTCTTTCTTGTAGTGAGGGGCCCAAAACTGAACACAGTACTCGAGGTGCGGCCGCACCAGAGCTGAGTACAGGGGGATGATCACCTCCCTGCTCCTGCTGGCTACGCTATTTCTAATACAGGCCAGGATGCTACTGGCCTTCTTGGCCACCTGGGCACACTGTCGGCTCATGTTCAGCCAAGCATCAACGAACACCCCCAGGTCCTTTTCCTCTACACAGTCTTCAAGCCAATCTGCCCCAAGCCTGTAGCATTGCATGGGGTTATTGTGGCCAAAGTGCAGGACCCGGCACTTGGCCTTATTGAACCTCATCCCATTGACCTCAGCCCAGCGATCCAGCCTATCCAGATCCCTCTGAAGGGCCTCCCTACCCTCAGGCAGACCGACATATCCTCCCGACTTGGTGTCATCTGCAAACTTACTGAGTTATCCTATTTCAGCTCCCCTGAGTGAGGTTTTTAAGAGGTCTCATTTTAAAATTGAAATTAACTTTCAGTAAAAGTCAAAGCCAAATCGAAACAAATATTATAGGTCTTATCTAAAGTTATTCTTTTTCAAGCTTTCCGTGTTTAAGCATACTCAAGATTATGACTTTTATTCTTATTTTGGATGGATATTATTGTTTAGAAATATGAACTTTTTTTCATGATTGGGGAAATAATTTTCAACTTCCCCTTACTGATTGCTTTGTTGCATGAATTTGAACAAGTCATCCAGAATGCCTACCCTACAAAATGGGATCATTATATATTTTCAGCTGAAGAAAGTTGATCAAATCCAGACTTATTCTTGGAGGCAATGACATTTTGATGGTGTCAGGATTTTAACCCATCTCTAAATGACTTCCTACTCTTTTACAACCATTAGGTTGTCTTTGTATGCCTATATAATTATACATAGGGATGGACTCTGTTTCTCCCATATGTTTCTTGTTTGGTGGGTACAGTGGAAAAAAGAAGTTTGAGAGCTTCTCGTCCTGCAGTGACAAAGTGATAACTTTGATAACCTGATAACCTGAGCTGCGAGAAGACACTTGGTGCGGTCACTGGGGTAGCTGGGTCTTTCCAGGTACCTTCATATTTTTTACCTTTTGGCTGCATGGTTAAATAGTCCTGTTTCCCTTCTATTACCACGTCCTCAGTTATCCTCCCCTGCTCCAGAAATGGATGGTATATTTCCCCAGTCCTTCAAGCTACGTACGAATGCTGCTTTTAGCTTCCTTTCTTTAGTCCTAAGCTTTTGTCCATGCAGAAGCTGAAATCTCTGGCAGAGTTGCCTAGATATGAAAATTGATGTGTAAGCATGAAGAAATCTGGGAGCATGATCTGTGATACTGTGATTCTGTGATTCTGTGAAACGCTCAGTGCAACTAATAACAATCAGTGCAATCAGAGTACTACACTACAGTCATCCTTCCTCTGCTTTTAAAAAGATAATACCCAAAATCAGCATAGGGAACTACTATAAGCCCTAAAAAAAAATGTTTTTTGAAGACGAAGATTATACAACTAACTTCTTTAGGGCATACACCAATTGGGATGTTCAGAGTACTTTTCATTGCCAAAAAGATGATCACAGCTCTCCCTAGAAATATTTCAGCTAAACACAGGCCTCATGTTGGGAAGCTTCTCTTCCCTCAACACCTCTAGCAAACTCAGCAATGCAGAATGGGCTTTTATAGAAAAATATTTGATATATTAAAACTAAAACACATTCACAAGCATTTCTGATTGTCCAAGGTCTGTCTACATCATTTCAAATTGACTTTGATTAGAGTTTTTTGAAAAGAGGCCTCAGTCCTTCTGGAAATGTAGTTGCCCCTAGAAGGAAACCAGTGATGTTGATTTTTATGCCTGGAAGGAGCAAAGCAGCAAAGGAACTGCACTGCAGCTCATCTACCCCGAGTGCAGATTCCTCCACAAGCTGCAGGCTCCAGTGGTGAGTACCCAAGGACATTATAGACTTTGGAAAGGTTGTCCTTCAAAGCAGCACATACAATAAATGAATGAAGGTTCTCCTGAGACACACCTACCATCCAGCCAGCAGAATCAAAAAGTGTGATTTCCCTTGCCTTTTCTGGAGCTCAGCTGGGGCCAGGAAACGAGCAGCCAGGCAGAGGGCAGCATCTGCTCAGCCAGCGGCTGGGCTCTGGCTTGGAGGAGCCTGAAGGGATAGAAAATGAGCTCTGCTTGCTTGGCTGCAGCTGCCAGGGGAGTTTTGCTAGCACAGGAAAAAAGTTTTGATTCTTTTTCGATAAGCTGTGGTGGCGGCAGATCAAAGTCACGACAGTCCCGATGGCAAAGTTATTTGTGTAGATATCAAAGTGTTCCATGGAAGGAAACCTACTGCTGTGTAATCTGCATAGCATTCATGGCTAGAAAACTGGATGCTAAAAAAAAGGAACAGTTAGAACAAATGATACATCTGGGCGTGGACTGTGTAGTATCACTTACCATCTGGATTTCAGTGGAAGCAAGAAGTGACAACATCCCATTTACTGCTAATCCAACAGTTGTTTCTTCCCATATGTACATGTAGGCCTTGTTTCTTCATGACAGGGTTATTTGTGTAAGGACACGAACAGCTGCAGATGCTGTGAATATTTGAATAATAGTATGCCTGTACAGCTATTTTCTTCTGCTGCTGACACTAGAAGTAATACATTAGGGTTTGAATTGAAAAAAATAAATCAAGCTAATTCCTAACCCTCCTATAACATAAGTTATACAAAAGGAAACAGTGACAGCTCCTTACTAGACTGTGAATACATAAAAATTAGCATCTAACAGTCTGTAATCACCGGTCCTAAGTACCATTGTGGAGCTGAGCCTGTGCAAAGTAATTAACATCTTTCTCTCTTTCGCCTTATTCCTAAGAGAAGAGCGTGAGCAGTGAGATGTTTCTGGGACACCTGGTCCTTGACAGTGTCAGGCTTTGGTCACCTCCAGCCTTCATTGTTAGGCAGGGCTCTGCTATGCAGCCCTGTCTCTCCTGACAGGTTAGTTACAGGTGCTGGATTTGTCACTGCAGCCCTATTGCTGGGGTGACATTAGATATTGGCTCTGCCAGTCTGCTTCTTCCTGGAAGGGGGATTGTGGTTCCAGACACAGAGTCTCAAACTCCCTTGCCTGCACCTGGGGCTTTGAGCCCACCTTTCTCTGTGCTTCTGGCTGCCAGATGTCTGGAAACCTGGCATGTTGCTGCCTGCAGCATTAAAACCATTGCTGGCAGCGTAAAGGTCTCCATCCGTGTGGTCTGTTGTGGTGCTGGTCTATGTCACAGGGAGCTCCAGAAGCAGAATGGGACCCCTCGTCAAGCCAGAGCAGACCACGCAGCCTGGCTGCTGTGCTTGCAGTAGGGACCGTGCAGTGCTCAGTTTTGTAAGAGGTGATGACCTCGTGCCCACTGGTGCCTCCTGCCCTGCTAGCACACCGAGATTTGCAACGTGATGCACTGTTGGAGCCCAGGCAGTTCTTTAGCCAGGGATGGACAACTGATACCATCCCTTCCACAGCCCACTGGAGTGCAGGGGAGATCTGTCATTAACTGAGATTGGAACAAGATTTGACCTTGAGGGCTATATCCAGAAATGAATTTTCCCCATCTCTTACCCTACACACTGAAATATTCTCAGGCTAGGACAGCAGGTTCAGGGCTTCCCTCATAGCCAGGCCAGTTCAGGGGAATTACGCAGAATGGATCCACAGTCACTGGGGGACTATGTTCAGAAGATTCAGAATATAAACGTTTGTGCCAAAGGATGTACAAAAGGCTGTCTTCTCCTCACTGCTGCAGGACTCTTCTGCCTCTTATCTGTGACTACTTCATACAAACAACAGGCATAATCTTATAAAGGCATTTCCCTTATCCTTATCAAATGCCCTTACAAGACCAATCATGGTTTCTTTAAGTCCCTTTCTCTTTGAAGTGCCGCCTATCTCTCCGATTCCAAACTAGCATGCAGTTTTGACAGCAGGGGGGGCTGCGTCCCTGTCCCTCCTTCCCTCCCCTCCTCTAGCAGTTACTGCGGCCTCCTGGGAGCTGGCAAATACTTCAACCTCAGGTCTCTTGCTTCCTAGAGGAGCACTGTCATCACTGATCAAGCAGGTAAAAGAAGAGTGTCACATCAAAAGAAAACAGTGGCTCTTGCTCCATTCTTTCAAAGAAGTGATGTAGGTACTCACCCTTCCTCTGACTCTGGGTCCACCAAAGGTGCAAGCACCTGTCCACAGCCCTGAATTAATTCCCCCCAGATCCTCAGCGTTCTTCCTCCATCTCAGCATTTATTAACTAGTTCTGAGTAGAAGGATTGTGGATATTTCTTTGGAGCCACCTGACCCCATCCTACGAGGTATGTTTATACCCAGGTCATACCAGGGAATCCTGCATACTACTGAAGTTCAGTATTGCCTAAGTCAATTACTGATTTGCTAGAGATTTGGGTGTTTTGGTTAGTATCTGTATGCAATTTTTCTTCATAAGTTCTCTTTTAAACTGTTGGTTGCAGACCCTTTTTACAGCTATTTTAAACATATCTTTGGATTCAGCCAAGTGAAGCCGATGGTTTTTTACCAATGGATGCAGTGGCACATTTTCTCCAGCCTTCCTCATGGTCCATAATCTGTCTCTAGCTTTTTAGTGGTTTCCAGTTAGTTTATCCTAATGTTCAAATAGAAAGAAAAATATATTACATTAGAAAGAAGCATCTCTTCCCATTTCCTGCTTAAAATTGGAAGTATTGTGCATTGTAGGACTGAGAGCAGGCAGAGTGGATCCCAATGCAAAGTTATGGCTTCCAGAGTGTAGTTTGTATACATTAGCTGCTTACCTATTCCAGTAAGGATGGGAGCATGAAATTCTCAAATAGAGTTTTCTCAGAGTTAACGAGCTACTGTAAGTGAAGATTTGTAAGATTAAAGGCTTGTACCATTCTCTACAAAGTTAATTCAATTCATGCAACTTAAACTGCATGATTATGATCCTAGACTTGTACTGTATGTGCTTTATTTTGTCACATATGGGCCAGGTTAACAAAAATCATGAATATCCAATATTATCCTAGCAAATTGCAAGCATGTTTCTTTTCACATTCAATTTTAATTAGGCCAAGACCATTATGAATTATTTGAAAGGTTCCTGAGACCCATTTTAATGGCATCCTTTTGTTTGTTTTTCCATGCAGACTTTAGTTGGTGTGCTCATGGAAAAGATAATTAGCGATATACAAAAATATACTCTACAGAAAGCAAAGTTGTCTGTGTTACTTAGTAAAACAAACAAACAAACAAGCAGATCTCATTTAGGCATGGTGGTTTTCTAGATAATAGGTTTATAACTGAACAACTGAAATGAAATATTTGGTCTCTTTCTGATTTCTTACTCAGGTATGACATAGGGATTTAGACCAAAAATAAAAGACAAGGATGACTCTTTCCCTGTTGAGGAAGTGTATCATGAAAGAAGACTCATTTCCTACCTGCAGTTGCTAAGAGGGAAGCCACAGCCCAGAGCTAGTACCGAGGTTGTCTCTATCGCACAGTGGGTGCATGCTGTCCCATGCCTGTCTGCCCAGAGGAATGTCATCAGCTATTGCCCAACACTCAATTAGTTTTTTAAATTAGAATTTCTTCTATCCATATTCCTAGTGTACATGATGCTTTACATTAAAAAAGTGTGCATGTAGGTATAAATGAGCTGAACTTGTTCTGAATGGACAAGACTACCTCCACCACATTCTCCAATATAGTCATTGGCCCACACAGTGAAGTTAGCCACCAGATTATTTTTTGTTCCAATATTTATGGGAATGTTTTATTTCTATCCCAAAACACTAAGCTTTGGCTTTTCTTGATATTCTATATGAGAATTTACAGAATTCACAAAGGTTGTGTATATAGGCCGGATTTTTAAGCCAATGGGATGAACAGTTGTACAAGACCGAGTGTCGAGTCCTGCACCTTGGCCACAACCCCATGCTTTGCAACAGGCTTGGGGCAGAGTGGTTGGAAAGCTGCACAGAGGAAAAGGATCTGAGGGTGTTAGTTGGCAGCCAGCTGAACATGAGCCAGCAGTGTGTCCAGGTGGCTAGGAAGGCCATTGGCATCCTGGCTTGTATCAGAAATAGTGCGGCCAGCAGAGCAGGGAGGTGATCATCTCTGTACTCAGCTCTGGTGCGGCCGCACCTCAGTGCTGTGCTCAGTTTTGGGCCCCCCACTACAAGAAAGACACTGAGGAGTTGGAGCATGTCCAGAGAAGGGCATCAGAGCTGCGAGAGGTCTGGAGCACAAGTCTGATGGGGAGAGGCTGAAGGAACTGGGATTGTTCAGTATGGAAAAGAGGAAGCTCAGGGGAGATCTCATTGCTCTCCACAACACCCGAAAAGAGGTTGTGGTGAGGCAGGAGCTGCCTTCTTCTCCCAGGGAACAATGATAGCATGAGAGCAAATGGCCTCAAGTTGCACCAGGGGAGGTTCGGGTAGGATATTAGGAAAAATTTCTTCTCAGAAAGAGTGGTGAAGCATTGGAACAGGCTGTCCAGGGAGGTGGTAGAGTCATCATCCCTGGAGGTGTTCAAGAAAAGCGTAGATGTGGCACTGAGAGACATGGTTTAGTGGGCAAGGTGGTGATGGGTTGGCTGTTTGATGGATTGATGCTTGATTTTAGTGGTCTTTTCCAACCTCAACAATTCTATGATTCTATGATGTTTCTAAGCATGGACCAGAATATGTTGCAATTCCAGAAAATAGAGCACAGTCCTGTGTCTTTCTACTTTGAGATGTTGTTCTTTATTGATCAATAGAAGAGTCCTCTGCACTAGAATAATTCCTTGCTACCATGGTTGCTATATCTTTTCCTAGTTCATTTACAAGTTGGAATATTACCATGGTGAAAAAGTTAAACACTTCTCTGTAAACTGTTTCAACCACAGATCAGTTTTATTTTTCTCAATCAATCTTGTGTTCAGGGCCATCTGGATGGCTCTTCTTCCTTGTTTGCTGCTGGTACGCTGTACAGTTTTACAAGCTAACTGTTCTCATCAATTTTGCTTCATTGTTTTTGCCAGCATGACTTGCTAGAATGCAGACAGTGCCAAAGTTTGCAAAAATTTCCATGCAGTTGAGGGGTATACTGCAGGGAGGAGAAGGAGAAGACGTGACGGAAATCACCTTTTATCAATGCTAGTGCCTTGAATCCAACATAAGGAAAAAGTGCAGGAAGTGACAGCTTCTTTAGTTTCTGATTTTTCTGCAAGAGCAACTCCTTTGTCAAGGAGTCAAAGTGAGTTTCATGCAAATTTACAGAAAATCATGAACTGTCAGAGTGCTAGAAATATCCTGTGAGACGCATAAAAACCTTCCTATTCTGAGCTTTTACATTGCAGTAGATGTCCTCCTGTGTTTACATATGCCACAGACCTAATACATCAACCTTTTTCTTCAAGCCTTGTATCAGCCTTTCAAGAGAGCTTCTGATGAAGCATCCTCTGTGATGCAAGTTGACCATCTGGGCAGGGTGGATCCTTTAAACTTGTCAGTCAGATGGGAGCCTTGGTGGGATGGATGCGATGGGTGGGAGGCCTCCTCCTAATCCCACTGAAGTCAGAGGAAAGAGTCCCATTAACAGGCTTTGGATCAGTGCCTGCGGGAAGTTATTTTATAAATCCTAGCTTTCCTTGTGCAGCCTAATAATGCCTACAGTTCTTCTGACTTACTAGAACATGTTGTGATATAAAACCATTCTCTACTTCGGTTTTTCTAGGATTACTTGAAGGAATAAAGTCACCCTGTTGAGCTCGAAGTTGGAGTCTTGGAGATTAGAATAAACTGATGGTTTGATGTAGCCTTGTTTATTTGTGAGGAATGTAAATAAGTTTTTTTTTTTTTCTCAGAGCACAGCTGGGATCAAGGTTACAACTCTCTTGCTTCTAGCACCAAAATCTTTCTGCAGCATTTCCTTTCTGTCTTTTAACAAACGCAGTCTTATGTCTGTCCACAATGCTGCTATTGTTTGACCATGTGGCACTCTCTTGTACAGTCTGCTTACGTTCTTTTCCAAATAAATTACATCCTCACTCACAGCATTTACCATGGTTGACTATTTCCCTACTTAACATCTCCTATTCAGACTCCATCTATGCTGAATACTTATACTTACAGTGCAAGTTTCTGGACGGAGTGACCATTTTGTGTTGTGTTTATACATCAGTAGTCTGGTCCACCATAATGACGATAATGAAACCACCACAAAAACAATAATAATAAAACAAAACATGGTGCTCCCAGTGTTTTTTTACTTAGAGGGCAATGAGGCCCTGGCACAGGCTTCCCAGAGAAGCTGTGGATGCCCCATCCCTGGAGGTGTTCAAGGCCAGGTTGGTTGGGGCTCTGAGCAGCCTGGTCTAGTGGGTGGCAGGAGGGTGGCAGGGGGGTGGAACTAGGTGATCTTTAAAGTCCCTTCTAACCTAAGCCACTCAGTGATTTTGCTCACTCCACCCAGTAGTGCTCTGGTAACTGTCTCAGGTGATTTTCCAGCTGCAAAACAGCTAATGTGATGGCTGTTCCCAGCACCGTACATCAAAAAGAAATTGTTAACTGGAAGGTGTCATAAGGGTAAGGAAAGCTGACAGCAGAAGGGGAAGGGCCTGAAATGGTGCAGCAGGTCATTTCTTCCCCAGCTGAAGCCCACAAAAGTTTGAGTCACCTGATTTAGGTCTGGGGGCAAGAATTCAGAATTCTTTAGAGGAGGGAGGGAAGGTCCAGGCCAGGATCTACAGAGCCTGTGGGCAGCTTGTTTTGAACAGTCGAGTGTTTTCCAAGAAGCGTGAAGGTATTAATGAGAGTATTTTAAAATGAAATTCTTGTCAAAGCTGTTGCTGACAGGATTTCCCGTCTCAAAGCTTTGTTAGTAAGGGGGAAAGACTTTCTGGAAACAAATTAATTTCCTTGAAGAATTATTTGGCGTTAAGAAAATAATTCACTGTGTTTGCTCTGACCTGTCAGAAGGTGAATTTGGAGTTGTTGTTGTGGCTTATCCTGCTGGAGCATAGAGTTGATTTGTGAACGTGCTGTGTTTACAGACGGGAACGTGAGCAGGACAAATCCAGAGTTACGGTTTGTCAGCACTGTATCTCTGAAAAGGAAGAGTATATACAAGCACTAATAATGTAGCTTGGGTGCCAGCCTAATTCTGAGGGCCTGTGATGTTCATTATAATGGCACATTGCATTCCTTAGTGCTAGGAGATCATTTTATCACAGCATTTGAATTATAAACTGAAGTCAAAGTAGAAACTGGCTTTCTTTTTTTTCTTTTCTTTTTTCTTTTTTCCTGGCAGGAAGGTCATAATGTACCCCGTTGAATGAGAGTTCATGGCACAGCAGAGGGCATCATTAAATAGAGGCACCACGCAACCTCCTGAAATGGCTGGGCAGGCAGCAACATCAGTTTCAGTCGGGTTACTGCGCTGATGCTTTGCGTATGATCACTGTGCTACACAGTGCTCTTGCTCCTGTCAGTTCTTCCCACAGCCGGGTTATGGGGTGTGGGACAGTGCCATGCTGAGACACCAGCTCTGTGAGCTTCCTTTGCTGCCACAAGCTGTTACAATTGTGTTGATGCAACGCTTGACCTGCATTAATTGGCCTTTCCGAGAAACTATGTGCAGTTGTCCAACAGGCTCTGTGCTGACACGCCTAGGATCTTTGTAGGCCTCACACTACCCTGAGTATTTTCTGCTGAGCCATGTAAACATATCCCTGTACCAGCTGTATACAAGCCATCCTCTCTTGTCCCGGGCACTCTGAGAGGTAGTCTGTATCACCACCTTGCAGACATGAATTACAGATTGTTCACCATCTCTGTTTATTTCAGGGTATTTTTGGCTTGCTGATGTGTTGGCTTGTATTCTTCTGGCATATTCAAAACTGAACAGTGCATATGGGGAAGAATAAGGTTACTCTGAAAATACAGGCCACGAGCAAGCAGCTGTGTTGTGCCTATCTATCTTTAAATAAAGAATAGAGGTCTAAAAGTGTTTACAGACTGTAAAACAAAAGCAGATTGAATATGTTTTAAATTCTAGGAATTAACCTAAAATTTGCTATAAAACAAATATATGGCTTACAGCTGGAAACCTGTCAAAACACCCAAATGATTGCTCTGTGCTCTCTGGAGAGAGTTTCCGTGCTCAAAGACTTCAGAACAGCAACAGATGTGCTGTTGCACAAGACAGACATCCCTGTTTTGAATTTCAGTTTTACTATAGAGAGGCATACAAGAAATAAAGTTATTTTCATCTTACCCAGGTCCCTCTGATTCCTCTTTTACATCTTGCTCTTTGTAATTCTCCCTTGTTACAGTGATTAGCAGAGATATAGAATGATGAGAATGTATGCCATTGTAAGACGAGAAAAAGTCAGCTGGCTCAGTGTTTGTGGCTTGCTCTTAGTTCAACCACGTTTTTTTTCCATGCCCCTCATGCCCCTCCTTTTCCAGAAACAATCTATGTGATCCCACATCTCTTCTTCAGTAACTTGTTCCAGATGGCCAGCTTTGTGCAGAATAAATTTGCCTAAGCTACTTGGTATTTTCCTAGTTTCTTTGTCTTCAGATTGCTTCCTCTTTCTTTGAAACTCTTTTACCCAATCTCCTAGCTCTCTGGATTTTTTTTTCCCCTTGTTTTTGTGGTGCAATGAAAAGATATTTGTGTCTCACATACGTTTCTATGAAACATCCAGTCCCTGCCACTCAAGGATAATGAGGCTTCTCTTGTTTTTAAGTGAAGACCTGCAAGAGGGGTTGTGGCAGTCTGTGAAAGAAGAGTTTTATAGAGTGTTCAATTATTCAGTGTGAATTCAGCAGTTTGGTTGGATATTCTGTTCAATGGGTTAAACAACGTTACTAGCATCAGTCAGCAGTGTTGCCTGTGGGACAGTGCCCTTTAGGATGCCCTATGTTCTTTTTTTGAAACAAGGTGTGCACATGGTTTTGGAGTGACCTCCTGGTTGTTGAGACCCCTCCCAGGTGCCAGAAAGGATGATACTCATCTGGTTTGGCTCGCTACACTTCAGCAGCCCTCTAGCGCAGTCCTGGCAGCTTTTCCAACGTCCAGCAGCCTCACTCTCTCTCCTCATACAGCCCTGGACCCTTCAGTGCATGTATTACTGTGCTGCAGCACAGCCCTCAGAGGCTTTTGGACATTTTAAATTGAAATAACAAAACTCAGGAAAGATAAATCAGTTCTTGGGCACCACGGTGGCCCCAATGGGCTGTGTCCATGTCCATAACCAAAATTCCCAGGCCTTGCCCTTGTATCCTGAGGCGCGGCCGAAGCCTCACAGCCAAATGTCCTCCTGAGCAGAGCAATGTTACCCATGCTTGCTGTCCTGGGACTAGCTCCTGGGCCAGGCTGTCCCCTAAAGGCAGCCAGACCTTGCTGTGAGGGCTCCTGAAGGCCAACATGGCGCCGGGCAGCTGAGCAGGGCAGAGGGAACAGGCAGGCACCAGCTGAGTGCCAGCATTCAGCCCTATTCAGTTTATTTGTGTCGGTGGAGCTGAGGAGGCTGTATTTACAAGAAATTTTAGAAACTGGAAATAATTATGAAAACATCCTGAGGCCTCCTGAGAGTTTAGTGATTCTGAAGATGGAAAAAGATGGTCTTTTATAACGGGAGTGTTATACCCTCAGTCCACTCTGCAAGGAAACAGCCTGCTTTCCTGGATGAGAAGTAAGACTTGGCTGACTGAGATTTCCCACATTTTCCATCTGTTGGTGCAAATTTTTGATGCAATAGATGTGTGACATTTGACAAATTCAAGTCACTCTCTCAATCTATAGCTTTCCTGTTTAAGGAAATCTCAGGCTGTAATGTATGAATTTCTGGGAGAGAAGCAATCTGCAGCACAAGGACAAACCAGCTGGAGACCCCCGCGCACAGCTTGTCCCCAGCGCTGCTGTGGCTTGGCACTTGCTGTGGGACATGGGCTGGCTGCCCACCCTGCAGCTCGCACCCCATCTCTGCGTTGCCGCTTCTTCTCACCTTGGCACTGGGACTGAGGTGGCTCAAGTCAGGGCTGGATGCAACGGGATCTCCACCAAGGCAATGCTCTTTCCTGGGGTGTCTGGCTGGGAGGTAACCACGAGAAATACTGTCACTGCGGGCACACACAGCTCAGTCTGACCACTGCAGCCGCTTTACCCGGTCAACCCTGGGTGATGTACTTAGTGTATTGCATGACTGCAGCAAGATGGAGAACGCCTGAAGTGATGGAACAATGCTGGGAAACCACACCAGCCGAAGCGGTGGGCAGCAATATGTAAATAGGCAGTAAATATGCTTCTAAGCTCTGCAGTCAAAGCCAAATCAGCCACTTTCAACTTACTGTACTGAAAACTGTATCTTTTCCATCACACTTCCTCTCCACCACAGAATATTTAACATCAATTAAAATTAGAGGCACAGTAAATTGCAGAATAATGGAATGCCTTCTATAAATACACCTTAAAACAAATAGACTTTTTTTAACATGGAAAAAAAATATTAAGCAAAACAGTGGATATCTCACAGCTCTTACTGTTTAGAAACAGGGATTTTATTTTTCCAGCCTGACTCTTAATTTTTCCATTCTCTCTCGGTTTGGAGTGCAGTGCAGATACAGTGCAGCTACATTTCTGCTTTCTGTCCTACACCTTGCAGATCGCATTGACAACAATTTAAGCAAAAGAACCACTCAGAGTTACAAGGATCATCTGATTTACAGAAACTCCTGGGCTGGAGACATACCAGGCTCTCCCTCAGAACAGAAAAGTAAGAATGTTGTGTGGATTGTGTTGCATATTTTATTAATATCTGTGTTGTCTTTCTGAGTTCATACCAGTTATGAAGGAATAAAACTTTCAGTGTGAAGTCTGGCCTATCGAGGTTAAGTAAGCTTCATTCCACATCTTCAAGCACAATGACAAGAGCAATCAATCAAACCACCCTTTAATTATTTTTTTTTTCACATTCTTGAGTGGGAAAGTCTTCCAAAAGCTAATTGTTAGCATTTGTGTTCAGTGCAGGCATTAATAAGATTAAGAGAGCTGCAAATCTGAGGATTATTCATAGTAATTTCATACTGCAGAGTATTCCATGGGCAAGAGTATAAAGATAAATGCATTGTATACATGCGTATATTATGAAGGATTCTCTCTGCTTTTTTCTAGACCAGTAAATGAGCAATGAGACATTGCAAGCATGTTCATCTGATCTGAAGTAGGACATTGACTGAACCACATTTTCAATTGTTTAATTTCATTTACGGCAGCTTTTGAACTTACTCAGCCCAAATACCCCTGAAATGTTAATGC
The DNA here is from genome assembly GCA_013396635.1 of Penelope pileata. Classification (NCBI taxonomy): domain Eukaryota; kingdom Metazoa; phylum Chordata; class Aves; order Galliformes; family Cracidae; genus Penelope; species Penelope pileata. Next base: position 1,302,096 of record WBMW01005542.1, read on the forward strand.
TAACTTCAACTGTTAGAAAAAATCCAACTTTCTGTTTTGATAATTAGCTTTTTCATCATATTATTGCTGATGAGGATGTCTCCATTCTCTAACAGAGATCCTCTGACTTTGCCCTCAGCTACTCTCTCTCCTTTCTCTAAGAGTGCAACTGAACTGTGGAATTCCACGGCTCAGGGGCACCCAGATGACACCTAAAGCACTGCAGGTGCAGGGCTGCAGTTCTGTGTGCTGTGGTATTTAAGCACCGCAATTGTGGGGCAGTTGCTTTTCACAGCCTTGACAATAGCTGTGTTTTTCTGCTGGCTGATCTCCTCCAGCTGCTGTATGATCATGTCAAGACTCATTCACACTGTCCTGGGTTAAGCCCTTTGCAAAACAGTGCCTGCTGCAAGGCGAGGCATGATGGAATCTGCTGGTTGTGAGATGCCCAGCGCTGAGCCGAGGTCTGCTTAGTTTCGATCTGCAATCAGGATCACGCCTTTGCTCTGAGGTGTTTGTCTTGTTACATATACAAGTGATTTTACAGTGTAAACACCGTGGTTTGAAAGGTTGCTTTCTCTGTTTTCTTACAACGAATAGATTTGTTCTTCAATCTGGAAGTTATACCAAAGCCGAAGGGTAGCTCGTGCCTGTTAGAGCCACTCTCTCTATTCAGGAGGAGGAGGAGGAGACAGTGGTGGTGTTCAGGAGCAGCTGGGGATGGGCTGTTTTCCACAGACAGGGCTAGCCTGTAGCAGGTTGGTGCTGGTGAGCCCAGCCTGGGAGTGAGCAGGCAGCAGGAGGGGCAGGGAGCGGGGGGAGGCACGCTGCAGCCCGGGCACTCAGCACAGGGCCGCTGCTGCCTGGCAGCGCTGCCGCATCCCTGGGACTCAAAGTCTTCTGGCAGGGAAAACTTTGTGGAAAAAGCAAAAGTTGCACACGGTCTTGATTTGATTATTTGTTTCTAACCTCACTGCAAATGGAAAAAAATTTCTCTGGCGAGTGTCCGCTTGTTATTTTCCGATTGTTTTATCATTAGGGATGAGTAAGCCCCAAATGTCACTGCAAAGGCTAACGCTTAGGCCAGGTTATAGAGCTGCAGCAGTGAGGATGGTTATTTTTGTTCTCTTCTATTTATTTTCTGTCCCTTCACTCTGCTTCTGCTCCATTCTCCTTTCCTTTTCTTTGTGCCTTTCCAATGACTAATTGCAACCATCAGCCTCTTCAGCAAACAACTCCTTCCTCTTCCTCACACTCCTGTTTGGAGGCCGGGGCTGGGGTCTGGTTATGCTAAATGTGTATGTTCCACCAATGGGGACAAGTAGGGTGCAAGGAGCTCATCCCTCCTAAGGCAAGCAGAATAAAATTACTGAGGGATATGGTTTGGTAGTTTAGTGGGTAATGTTGGTGATAGGAGGATGGTTGGACTAGATGATCTTGTAGGTCCTTTCCAACCTAGTGTTTCTATGATTCTATGAAAATAGGGTGTCTGGTGAGCTTTTTTCCCAATGACTTTTAAGAGTATGATCTGTGATGAATTTGCACCTCCTGAATCAAACAGAGCCAGAGATTATGTTTGAACTGGTTTTTCTCAAACTCACACGGTCTTTTGACCTTCAGAGACTGAGCAGAAATCTCAGAAAACTGTGGGCAATACCCAAGCAGAAAATTTGCTGTCAAAGAACTGAAAGATAGCTTTGCTCACTGAAGGTCAAAATTTCACATTGAAGAAGATGGGTAATGAGGAGACAAAGGGAAAGGCAACAGGAACATGTTGGCTTTTCTGCAACATCGGGGACTTTGGTGAAATTGGATGTGTTGTGTCACCGGGAAGACAGATTGAGGGGTTTTTTGAGCATGACTGAATTTTTTCAAGGAGAAAGATGGGATTTCATATCCATAGGCTTTTCCAGTGAGCAGTAATTATTTTAAAATCACTCAAGCTATTGCCTATAAAAATTTACTTGGCTTTATCCTGAGAATAAGTTTCTTCCAGGATCATAGGATTTATGTTACAGAGAGGCATGAGATACGTTTGAGTGCTGAAGTCATGCAGAGGACGATTATGCAATACTTAGCTATATCTAGATCTAAACTTAGGCCTTTTCTCCCTCCTAGTTTAATGTTTTTGTTTCAGTGAAAATGTTTGTTACTCTACTTGAAAATACAGAAACATTCAAAGCACACTTTTGTTCTTTGTTTATGGGATTAAAGCATGATTCCTCTTGTTAAAGCTCCATTTGAAAAATTCATTTATAACAGACACGAGGAACCGTGTGACACCACATCTCAGCTGCTCTTACCTGCTCTGAAATATAAAATAAGCATCCAACAATGTAAGGAAATAAAACTTATACCTGATTATTGCTGGTTTTCGAAGCACCACAAGGCAGGTAACCTATTACTGATAGCAGCAAAAGGTCACTCTGGAAGGAATTGGCAAAACGAGGATGCTACCTATCCCAAGTCCTCCAGCTCGCCTATCTGTTGGGCCACACTCCTCGGGTTGTTTCAGGAGACCAGCTGTTACAGAAATTGAAGGTTCGCTGTTGTGCTTTTCCAGATGAGCTCCCCCATCCTGCCCCCCAGTCCCAGACGCTGCGCAGTCTCTCAGCTGCCCTCTGTTCCAGCTAACCGAGCCTGCGCCGAGGCTGTATCAGCCAACTTCGTTAAATAGATGGAGATCTTGGCAGTCTTTCTGGATCACAAGTTCCTTCTGAATATCCAAATCACAGCCATGTCAAGTAAGTATCTTTTGTTGCTATCCTTACACCTGACATGCATTTTGTTTTCTTTTCTGTGGGATGTGCAGCGATGCATACTTTGTCACGCGCTGTGACACTGTCACGCATTGCTGTGCTCTCTGCAGACAGTAAACTGTGAGCAGGGCAGAAGGTCAGAAAACGTGTTTGTGCCTGGAGGAAGGATGCAGTGAGATCCAGTGATGTTTCAAGAACTTTGTTAAATGATCCAAATCTTTTCAGCCATATCATAATTCCTGAATTGCCTCTGCGTAAGCCACCAGACAGAGCAGGACCCATGCTTCCCCTTCCCTTTCCTCCCGTGGGCAGCTTGCAGCTCCTCTCGCTCAGCTCTCCGGTGCACTCAGGGTGATGTCCTGCCCTGAAGAAGTCCAGACCACAGAGGAGCCTGGACAGAAACAACGGAATTTCAGCTCCTGCCACTAATGCAATATTGTAATGATATTTCAAAATAGAAAATATTTATGGTCAGAATGTGTTTTTGTTGCCTGTTTGCTTAATGGCATGAACATTTTCCATAGCGGCCACCTATTTTTTTGTGAAGAAATCTGTTTACTCAAATCCCTAATACTCTCAGTAATTTTTGGAGGTGGAAAACTATTTCCAAACCACGTTTGTATTTGTATCTGTTTAACACAGACTGTATTGTTTCTCTTTGTTAAGTTTAAGAATGAGATATTTGTCCTTCAGATTTTGAATTTAACTCCCTGGCTGGGTGGGGATTGACATCTTCCCACACGGTTTCTCCAGCCACAGCCTCTCAGGACTGGGACAGCACAGGCCACACGCTGCTGGCTGGATAGGGTCACCCTCCAGTCCTACCATGAAGATGCCAACCACTCAGCCCCAGCACACGCCTAGTTTTATGCCCTCACCTTACAAAAGCATTTAACGTGAAAATATTCAGTTTGCCCCTTCCTCTATTTCCTAAGTGTCACACCAAACAGAAGCACTTTTTTGATGAGGGATCTTATCGTCACACAAGAATGTCAAAGTCTGAATGATACCAAAAAGCTTTTCTCCACTGGGAACAAAATGCCCTCCTCCCAGCATGTCCCTGGACCTCCTGTTTTGCTAGCTTGACTGCAGGAACTTTAATAGAACATCAATATTTTTTTTTTGAAGCAATTCCTTTCTTTAAAAAGCAAACCTCTTTTTTTAACATTTGCTGCACACTAATCTTGGTAAAATCTAGTGCTCATAAAAACTACAAGACTGCCTTTGGAATTCTTTACAAGATTGAGTTATTTCTTCCTGCTGAACTTTCAAATTGCAAGAAAAATATAACTACCCTTGTCTAAAAATAGATTCTCCCAGTCACACTCAGAAATAAATCTGTTGGTAGGTGTCCTGACAGAGGCGGACTTTACTATTACTAGTTAATAAACAAGGAGTTTGTCTTTCCAAGTCTTCCAGCAGTAACTTATAAATGATCTGTTCATTTCATTCTCACCTGCGGTTCATCGTTTTGATGTTTGATAAGGAGTTGTACCTTCTGCATATTTTCCCTTGCAGTGTATCAATTTTTGACGCCTTACTGAGGGCACCCTAGCATATGCCTTCAGAAAAAAATTAAATAATTGTCACTTAAAACATCGTGCTGTTTGAGCATTACTAGGCTTATATATTCTGGCAAACAGTTTAAAGTTGTTGTGTCTGTTAATATCTGTTAGCTTCCCTTCTCTTCCCTAACATTGCAGAGCTGTCAACACTGCCTGGTTTTATTCCACTTGGGGATCACCAAAGGAGAAATATCCTGCTGTTCATTTAAGGTAATTTATCTTCATTTTACAGTAATTACTTTGTGGTTTTTCTTACGATAAGAGGGACAGAGTCACATCAAGAGACATGTCTTGTCTGAGGTGAACATAAAATGACACTAAACCACATTTTTCATCTTAAAAAACAACTGGTTGTTTTTTTCTTTGTTTGATAATAATTGATCTGAACAACTTTATTGGTTCACGTCACCTAATTTTTCTCCAGCAGTAAGAATAATGATGCTTGTGGGTCCCTTCCAGCTTGGGATATTCTATGATTCTGTGATTTGCTTAAAGGTTTTTTACAGAGATCATAAACTGCAAAATCTTTTGTGATGAAACAGGAGGTAACTTGACAAATCATAGTCAGTAAAACTTGACAAGCATGAATATAGTGGGAGGCATAGTGATAAACAGTGGGGGAAGATGCCTCCTTAGTCCAGCGAGTCTCTAGAAATGCAAAGCACAGTAAGGCAGCCTCCTGAGATGCAACCCTTCTTCCAGCTGATTTTGCAATTTGCCATTTGTTTGGATACGTCAAGCAATAAACTCTGTCTATTTCAGTTTAAGACCTTCTTTGGGTGCTTTATGACTTTGATTAAGGTAGCTGAATATGCCAAAGTGAAGAAATGTGCCATTTTGTTCAAATAGTGAAGGGATTTTTTTTCTTTACAATTGTTTTTAAGGAGGTCTTTTTGGAAAAAAAATCATTAAAGGTGATTTTCTTTATAAGTATTTGAAAATTAAAAAGTACCCTGCTTGTCATACATTTCCTGCTCTAGTCTGTCAATATGGGTCAAAACTACAATTTGTTGTAGAAGTAGGTATTACGAGGAAGAGCATCATCAATATTTGTAGACATAGACAGTTTTCATATAGACCAAGTAAGGACAGAGATTCTGGCTTTCAAGGTTGAAAGCTGACACTTAAAAGCCTCGTCGTTTCCCTGTTTTGCCTTCATTCTCTTCCAGAGCCGCTGTCAAGATCAAGATTCATGGCTTCCCCCATGACGGCACAGGGAAGCATTATATTTTTCATCATCTGATAAAGCTCATTAAAATGTTGTCTGCAGCACTTTTCTTAGGTTATTTGTTCTCAGTGGCATGTTACACTATTTTAATCGATTCCCAAGGGAAAAAGGGCCCCATTTTCAGCTGTTGGGTATCAATAAGCTGTTGTATCAATAAGGAAACAATGACAGAGGACTGATTTTCACTGAAGTAAGACCCTTTTCTATTTTTCTTCTTGGGAACAGTATTTGGTTAAAGACTGCAAGACTTGGTCTAGTGAACTTGTATTTATAGAACACTGTCAAAGATAGTGACATCCAATCGAATTTGTGTTTCTGAGTATATGAAATCATGGATGTACCCAGTGAAGGGGAAGAATAGCCCAGCGTTACGTGGCTGCTCTTTTAGGGATCCCAATAGCCCATGTGCTCTGGCCCCAGACAGCTGGAGACAGTGTGGTTATTAAATCAGGATGCTACAGCAAGAGGAGTTGCTGCAGGAGTCCTACACAGCTGTCAATATATTAGTGACAAGGGGAAAATCACAGAAGCATTTTTAAGTTATCATTCACAAAAGCACTTCATAACAGCGCAGTAATCAGGTCCTGTTACTGTCTAAACAGAAATATTTTTTTTCTGGTTATAAAAGAAAGAAGCATGAGAGATAAGCTAGCTTTTATCCAGGATAAGAAGTCTGTGACTGCTTCTGATTAACGATCATTTGTCCAACAATCCAGAAAAGCTACAAAAGAATAAGAAATGTTTTATTCTTGGTCTTCCAGCCATTTTTGTCTGCTTGAGGCCAAGAAGGTCACTACAAACAGATTTAGGGGACCCTGCCAACTTGAACGCAAGCAGACTCCAAATGGGATGGGCAGTAGAGTGGGATGGGAGGGCTTCCTCATGCAATCTCATTTTTGTTTGTTTTTGTTTTCTTACGTAATTAAGTCAGAACGTTGTAATTGGAATTGGAATGTCTGTTGGAATTGGAGCTTTCGTTCACCTGTCCTTGGAGAAATAAGCCAGAAGCCAGAAAGCTTGCATCTCAGGTGGCTTCCTAAAAACATGCAAGAACTGGGGGTGAGACAATGCTAAGTCTGCAGCCATGGCCTTTAGACTGTAGGACCTCATTGCTATGAGGACTGACAGGTACACCAGGTAAGGTGTACCCGGAGACCCCACTGAGCAGCTGGAGCCAGAGATGGATGGAGCCAATGCTTAGCTCCGACACGATGAGAGCACGTGAAATTGAGCACGTCTTCTTGCAAATATCTGCGGGAGCTTGGGGAGGAGGGAAGGAGGGCTCACCCTCCTCTCTGACAAGATCCTTGTTCGTTCGAGTTGGATTAAATAAAGATGTCTACCAATGTTGTGGTTTTCATCTGCAAGTGTGTCTCAACCCTGGAATACATTTGGTATTGTCAAGTTTTAATGACAAATTAACTTGCCTGAAGTTGAAGCCAGGCTCTTGCGGTATCTAAGCAACTGTTCCAAAACAGTGGTTAACAAGAGGCTGGGATGAGCGAGGCTGGAGGCAGCGAGCTCAGATCCTCCGCCTTGCGCGGGCTCTGCGTTGAGCAAGGGCAGTGGTAGTCGTGCACCTGAGGGCTGTGTGACCATCTTTGGGCCGGAGTCAGCGTCCTGCTCGCTGCTGGGCTTTTTCTCCAGACTTCCCGTAACAGCCTTTTCATGACAAAGCGAATTTGAAAAATGGTGCTTTAAGGCACAACAAGCTTCTTGGTCTAAGAGCAGAAGCTGTAAGCCAGGAGCATTATGAGTTTTTTTCACCCGTACCCTGCTCAATTCCTTTGCCTGTTTATCCAAGGCCACTCAGGATCCTGCTTTCTCTTCAGACCTCTGGTGAACCAGTGGAGCCAGAAAATACCAACAAGCTGTCTCTGGCCTTGAAAAATTAGCTTTTATATGGTGACCTAGTAGCAAGCATAGAGAGCCAATGTTTATTGCTTGTTTCAGCATCCTACTTCAGGGGTGACCATGCTTTCAGTTCTCAGCAAAGGCTCCTGAGAGAAGAACCGTACTTAAAGGGACCCAAAGCCCTTACTTTGAGTCAACAGGCAAAGATGGCACTTGTAGGGGGTAATTTGGGATGGCTGAGTCAGGCTCTGGTGCTAGACCCCCTCTGAAGATGACCAGCTCTCTACACGACTTATGTAGGACAGTTGTTGTGCAGGATCCCTGGTGGGTAGGTGGGCTTCCCAGAGCTGCACCTCCCACTTGCCCTGGTTAGCACCAGCTCCCAGTCTCATCTTGCTGACCCGTCCTGAAAATGTTCTCACTCCCTCAAATGGGCGAATGGATTTGTTGTTTTTTGTCATCTAGATATTAAGTGGGACTTTGATGTGCGTGCAAGGAAAGAGAAAACACTAGCTAGACCTCGGCTTGCAGCCGCAATGGCACGCATTGTTTAGTTCAAATAGTTCATCTCCACAAATCATGCACGATTGCAAAACATCATGATATTGCTTAATGCATACCGTGACACTTCATCTGGGTCCATAAGCAATTCGGAGCTCAGCCTAAATGGAGCGAGTAGCTTACATCAATAAAATCTTTCAGGATCATTTAGGAAGAGAACCGGACTGAAAGCTGCAGGCTATTGTATTTTCTGCATAGCTCACAATAACTCTTTCAGAAAAGAATATTGAGCTAAACTGGATTGACTTGCACCCCATACTTTGCGCGGCATGCTGTTTTCCTGCCTGGCATTTAAATGAAAGTGTCACTGTTCTGCAGCACGGTATGAAGACTGAACACGACCCTGTGCCATTCCTCACCACTCGTATCCAAGTCGCCCACTTGGATGATGCACTGATGAGCACTGAGCCACAGACACCCCTGCAGTCATTCCCAGGGATGTGGCTCACTGGTGACTACCGAGGCTGCAGCTGTGGTCTATGAATCAGACAGACTGCATGCCTGGGGAGGCAGGGGCTGCCTGTGCTCCACCACAGGAGCCCAGTTGGCCAGCCAGGGCCAGCAGCCCTGCAGAATGGTCCCCAGAAACCACGAAAAACAGCAGCTTGAGAATAACATGTTTCTCTAGCATATACAGGGACTGATCACAAAGGAATAAAGTAGTCGAGGCATACTCAGCCTGAAGCATCACTGTCCCTGGGCACATGACTAAGTACTGCTCTTTCTTCCAGACACCAGAGCTCAGATTTTGGTTTTGGATCTGATTCATCCAAAATAGCTGACAAGGGCAGTAAATCCTGGGTTTATTTTTTTCTGATGTATTCCCAGTGCTGCTGAGTAATTTCCTTTTATAGAGCTGTCTTGTTGAGATACACATCTCACTCTTAATTTCAACTTCTTCCTAATTCTCCATCTAACTGTTTTCTTGTAGAAGACACAAGCAAAGAAAGGAAGAAGAGGGGATGGCTAGGGACATGACACAGGCACAGGTTCACTGCAGAACGCTCCTCAATGTGTTCTGGCTGAAGATAACAGAAAGAAAAGACACGAAGCTGGATTTTGCACAGTATTTCTCAAATGTTGTTGAACTCCCACTTGTCACAGTTTATGGCTGCATTCTTTCTCTTGCTCTCAGATGAAACAATTTTCAGTGGGAGTCCTTTACAGTGATACCTCAGAATTGTTGGCATCGATTTTGCTGTCTCTTATGCTTTATTCTCACGAGAAAACATCATGTCCTCAAAAAACATCTGTGCCAACCTAGAAATCTCTAACGGTGGTGTAAATTAGTATCATATTCATATCTCCTTCTCTTCTGTATTCTTTTCAGTATTTTGTTTCTGAGATCTTAATCTTGCCAGACCCTGTGCATGCTTGAAGTTAGGACCGTGAGTAACCCCGCGGGCACGCTAATGCTGGCAGGCCTTGCATTCTGAACCCAGGGATCTTCTTGTGTGCGAGTCCTGTCTGGCATTCCTTTTGGTGATGTTATAACGTCAAGGATTACAACCCCACGTTACGTCTGTAACTGCCATGGCACAGACCAGCCTAGCAGCTCTGAAGAGGTGTTACCAGCAGGATGGGGATCGCGCCGCAGCCATCAGAAGCAAAGTTCAGCTGCCTGAGGCTGTCCTCAAAGTGACACTCGTGTTGCCATGGGCTGATGAACCAAAGCCGTGCATACAGGGAGCAATGGGGCAACGCCAGCCTCTGCGGGGGGCAGGGCCTCTGGCTCCACCCCCTCCCAAAAACTCAGCTCATGGGCCATACTCTTTTTTTTCCTCAGTGAGAATTCCCTGGGGCCATCTCAGAAGTGGGTTTGTAGCCACAAGTGGAACAGCAGCACTTTGGGGTCTGAACCCCTTGGAAACAGCTCAAGCAAGCAGCTTTCATCCATACTACATAGCCTTTAGCACCATCCTCATCCTCAGCTTTTCCTTCTGAGCTTGCCCATCTCACGTATCTAAGCTTTGCCCTGTGTTTTGCACACCAGTGATCAGATGCCCTGTTCAAAAACAGAATCAGCGATCTATATCCCTGAGCACCAAAGGCAGCCTTCAGATCGTTTCTCACCCTTCCCTTAGAGGACAAAGATTTGTGCTAAGCACAATAAATGATGTCAATAACCAGAACTTCACAGAAAATGCGGCACATGAAAGTATAGAGCACAAAATCTACCGAGGACTGAGAGTGAGCCCGTTCTGGCTGGGGCCGGTGCTTCCCCGCACTGTAAATCTGTGCCCTCCCCACCCAGCCTGCTCAGACGGTGACAGAAAAGGCCTCATAAAGTGCTCTTGTTTTAGTTAATCATTCCTGATAGCTCTCCCAGCCGAGCTCCACGAGGTCAGCCTGCTCCTTGTACTCACAGCCAATGTTCCCTTTTTTTATTAGTATATTGACAGCACAGTTTGCTCCAGTAGTGCAGCGGTGTCGGGGCCTCGTTTTCCATGGCACGAAGCTGTTCCCACTTCACCTGCTGGCTAATGGAGCTCTGCTCTATTTCTGAGGAGACAGATTGTTCCTGACTCCTGTGCCTTGACTTCGTCTTGAAAGATTCCTCAGACAACCTGCAGGCCGGCCCGTGAGTTCCTGCCCGTCCCCCACACAGCTTAATGCCTTTCCCACGGTGAGGAAGGGTCATTTAGAACAAAAACGTTCTCAAAGCTGTCCCGGTTGTAACTGAGTTATTATCCACAACCTTTATTATTAGTTTGTTGTCTGTGGATACCGTAAACCTAACAGCAAGCTGGGAGGGGTGATATCAAAATCCAGAAGTATTGCCAGGGCCTAATGACTGTTAAAATACCAGGATGATTTTGGAAGCTTTGTGACCCTCTCCAGTTAGCAGAAATGTGCTAGTTAAGATGTAAGATGGCACTGCAAATTCAGAGGAGCCCTGAGCTGAGGGGAAATTCTCCCAGTTGTCAGTTATGGGAAGAAGCTCTGAAAATAAGAAGGAATTTGAAGAGCAGAACGAAGAAACGAGGCAGATTTATTTCATCATCTTTGACAAAGGAAGGGAAAGGAGATTAAAAAACCAGGGGCTCCATGTAGCCCTGGAAATTGTAGGGGAAAAGAGAAGTTAGATCCCAGCCTCTGCAAGCTGCATCAAGAACCAGAGCAGCTCAGGAGGAGCTGTGCTGCTGAACAGGGTCTGCAAATGCCTTTCCTTACTTGAGGCTTTCCTCTTGCATCAGTGCTGGCAGCTGCGTGACTCAAATGTCAGTCTTTGCTTGCTGACATAGAATAAAACCTGCGCATTTCTACTGACACACATTCAGGACGAAAAACAGCTCCAGAGCAATCTGACGTGCACAGAGAAGCCCGGGGTGATGCACCCAAGACACAAACTTCACGGGCACTCACAAACCTGGACAAATTGGAGGCTCCCCAGGCTGCTGTGTGCTTCCCCCTGAAGTTGTGTTTGTGAACTGATGGAATCAGATGTCATGGGAGAGATGGAAGAGGAAGACTTTCTCCTCCTTTACCTCACGAGTGGGCACTCATTTCTTCTCCAGACAGAGGCACAACCAAAAATGTTGCAAATAAGCTCCTGCTGACACACACTATTACAAAGGAAGAAAGGGGCTGATTTTTCGTTTCTCCCTTGATTTCTGGGTGTTGATTGCAGGTGTGGCTACAGCCCTGCACTGGGTGTTAGGGACTGGGGAAGGTGCAGGGTGGGGAGAGCGAGGCTGGCACTGCTGCTGGCAGCAATGGGGCAATGTGGGGTGGGAGGAGGAGTGCTGCGTCCTCCTGGCTCTGCAGCTGCCATCAGAAAGTGCAGAAAAACTGCAGAGATCGAGCGGGGATGGAGATGGTTTCAAAAACCCAGAGATTCAAATGGTCCAGAGAGTTTACAGAGCTGATAAAAAATGAAGGCTGAAAAAGACTGCCAAAATAATGAATTTTAAACAACAAAATCTGCCAGGAAACCTGAAATTGAAGAGATTTTTGGATATTTTTAATCACAATTCCTAATCAGAAGTTGCACAAGAAACTGCTTCAGAGAGACTTCAGAGATTTCTTCAGCCCAGTCCCCCCAAAGGAGAAAGATTTTGTGTTTCTGTCCGGTCTGAGAGCACGGAAAATACTCAGGTCCCACAAAAAGGCATGGAAATGTTACCTCAGAGCATCCTCGCTTTTATGTCTCCCTTTGAATTTAGTAAAGCCAATAAATACCAGGAGCAGAAAGCAAAGTAGTCTTCCATTTTCAGAGAACAAAGAACTAACAAGAGCTTCACAGCAACTTTTTCCTAAACTGAGCGAGCAGTGTTGTGCATTTTTCACATGCTAGATAATGAATCTTGAAATAAAGGATAATTCATGGGCCAAGCTTCAAAGCAACCAGTGGGAGAACGGATGGCTGTTTATGCTGTCTGTGTTACAGTTCTTTGTATGGGTTAAACACCTCTCCCTCGGTCCAGTTGCTGCCTGGAGGGAAGCTGAGAGCAGAGCATGCTCATGCAAAAGCTTCTGGGACCACATTGTCAGCACTGGCAGTGCTCTGGGCAGGGAAAGGAGCTGCACAAGGGTGGAAAAACATACCAAGATGTTAAATTTGAAGTCACTGATTTTTTTTGACTCCCTTTTTAACCCTAACACAAGACAACAAGCATCAGGAATTCATCCAGGTTGGAAGGGCTTGGGCTAAAGCTCATCTCAGTGTACCATAGGTTAACGTAGCAGCCCCCAGGGACTTTATGGGGTGGACATGGAGAGACATGGCCCTGTCCTGGCACAGCTGCACTGAGCAAGGGCCACCAGGCAGCAGGGCCCGGGCTTGTGGAGCAGCCATGGCCAACAGGCCTCACCCCTCGCCACACAGAAAATATCATGAGCTGGAGCAAAAGCCGTGCTTTAAAGGGATGTGAAATAAATACCAAGAGCACTGCTTGCATGACTGCCCCTTCAAGTGCAGCTGTAACCAGTGGCATGCTGACAGTGGCGGGTCACCAGTTTCCATTGAGATTTCGCGGTTGATCGGTGAATGTACAGACTAGCCACGGGGCAATTTCTCCTCCTTATTTAATCAAATGGAAACTTTCAATCCATTTTTGCATTCGCACAACAGCCATTACAGCCTGTTTAAGTGGGTTAAATATAAATTGGCATCAAAACCCACCCCAGCAGCCTAACAATGCCCTCCCTTTTCTTTGCAATATTATCTTTATTTTCCTTAGTCTTGTGACTGCTCGGAAGCGTTTCCTTTAGTGCTCGCTGGTGTTTGCTTGCCTGTGCACAGAGCCCTCTGCTCTAAGGGCTCTGACTTAGTGCCGAGGTTTCAAGGGCAGCACCACAGCAGTCTCAGCTCCAGCACAGGGATGAGGAAGTGGCATTGTCCTTTCCATGTTAAAAACAGCAGCAAAGCTCCCCATGGATTTTAAATGGAGGCCAATGAGGACAGTTTTATTTCTTTCACTAAATATAGGCTGCACATTCTGGGCTCCAAATAACTAGGAATGGGTGAAAGGAAAACGTAGCTTTTCTGCAGCGGGACCCACAGGAGCCTGCTGTGATGGCAGTGATGGTTTTTCCAAAGGCAAAGTGGAGCTCCCCACGTAGGCCACGGACCCCTGGGTGCACCCCTTGGGAGCACAGCTCAGGGGGCTGTACCCGAAGACTTTACCAGCAAATTGCCACTGCTTGTTGCACCCAGGCTGCGATAGCAGCATGGGGATCTCCAGGAGCTGGTCCAGAGGACGCAGCGTCTGCCCGGCAGCTGCAGGCCAGCTGCAGTCAGAGATGCTGGGAACAGAACTGGGCTGCAGGTCCAGAGGAGCAGGTCCAGGGGGGTCCACCCTAGGTGCAGCTGGAAAAGTTCCCCTTCAGACAGCAAGGCTGGGGATTTGATGTGATTTCCCCTTTTAATATTCCCCAATACATCTCTACGCAAAGTGGAAAATTGAAAGGTGGTGGGGAAGGGGCCGCAGGGATGCCATTTGCAAGGTTTCTGTCACCGCCTGTCTTGGCTCCCTGAGTACTGTGAAACAAAGGAGATGAGAGTAAACTTCCCAGCTAGTGAACGCTGAGCCAGGGCAGAATGAAAAGCAAGTCAAACAGCTCTCGGGAAGATGTGGCTGCTTGATAAACAAGAACATTTTATGGTAATCTCTGTATTTACAAACATGAGGATGGGTCAAATGCCTGCTCCTTGGAAACATTTTCCTAACAAAAGTTTCCTTTAAAGCCTAGCAGTTAGAAAATGCACGTGCTAAAAATAATTTATAAATGGGCTATAGTCGTGAGTGCTCATTCTCTCACAAAATGCAGTGTTTTGTAAGTAGTGCTGTTGCTTTAGACTTCTCAATATTTTTGCAAGATAATGTAGACTTCTTCATTCAGCCATAGAATCTGTAGGTCCTGGGGAGCACTTAGCTTCAGGCACATTTGGGGAAGGTTGCTGGTGTAACGATGGGTAATAATGTAAGCTGTAGGGCATCAAAATAGGAGAGGATCTCAAAGATGTGTACCTGCATAGCTTTGGTAACAATATGCCCAAGCACTCATAGGTAGCAGCATATATGCTGACGCCACACAATGTTTTCCTTGAACACACAATTTTAGCTCATAAAGCATCACTCATGGATGTTAGAAAAACATATGAAGCCGTTGAACACACTTGAAATGTATTGAAAGAATTCAATGTTACATCTGTAAGCTGTGATTGCTTAGTTGTTCTTCTGCAGATCTAACTATGGGAAGGCAGAATTTAAAAATCAGTGCTGATTCCTATAAAAGGGTTTATACATTGCAGGCTTCCTGCTACGAAATGTTGCATGCTGCTTGGCGCTTTCCATCATGTTAGAAAACGTACATAGATGAAAGATACAATCAAAAGCCTCAAAGATGTATTTCTCTTTCTAATTACTGTGGTCAACATCCCACAATATGATTTCACTCACAATTCGCGTTGGCTTCAGTTCTGGAGTGGAAATTTTGTGGAATTACAGGGAATTCTGCCTATTAGGACTGCAAAAAAGCCAAGCCACATCTGTAGCATTTCTCTGTTTTGTTTGCATTATGTAGTTTGGAAAATCAATGTTATCAATCTAAAACATCTTTACAAAAGTTACTGCTGTAACCAGATGCACTTGAGTTCAGCTTTTAATCTGCAGTGCACAATAGCCTGTGACAATTAGAATTTAATATCCTCAAACATTTGGCAACCTGTGTACCTCATTGGAAAAATCCATTAATATAGAGAAACATTGAAAGAGACCAGACACAACAATCTCCTCAAATTTGACACAGCACTTTTTCTTAGATAAAAATATTTTTGGGTTACCCTGCTCTTTCACAATACTTTCTTCATCCAGCTGCTTAGGTATTTGTTATCAGCTCTGATATTTTGTAATGAGGATTCTGCATGTACTTTTAATAAGTTTTGCTATTAACTTGCTATTGAAACAACAAATTATGTCATTAAATTGTTATGAAAATAGTTATATCACATCTTGATATGTGCTAAATAAGTGGATTTATTTAAATGCCTAGTGCATGATAAGTTTAGAAGTGAAATGTTTTGCTGGAGATCAACACTAAGATTAATGAGAGAAGACAAATGTTACATAATTCCAAAAGCACAATTTGCATGCCTTAGTGCTGTTGATGACTTGAGAATATTAACACTCATTTTAATAGTGTGTAGACAGGAATAATAGTTCCAAACATAGAGACCTTGTGAAAATACAACTCATCTGAGAAGTGATTTACTGTATAAGAAGATAGATGATGCGTGTTTCCTCCCAGTGTTTTTCCATAGAAGCAACATCACAGCCTAGGGACACAGGTAGTGCACTCACTGGTTTGGTAATGGTCAGACGGAGGGAGTGCTGAGAACTTCCTTGAATTTACAGGCATAGAAAAGGGGTGCTGATTTGCCTGACGTTAATACTGAGCACATAATGCACCTTCACATGGTGTGATCCTCTCCATACCAGCTGTTAAATTGCCATTGAAAATGAAGATCGATAAAATACAAGCAAGCTGCTTCTCATAGTTGGTATGATGCTGATGAGATGCTGATTTCAGGAAGATTACAAGATAAGCATGAAGCCGACAGCAATGAGATTCATTGTTTTCAGGCACATCTACGTGCTGTGGTACCTCCAGCTTTACCTGTACTGTAAATGGCTTGAAGCAAGATTCAGTTCTGAAGGTTAGAGGACAATTCACTCCCCATTATTTGTTCTTTGCTATCTCTTCCTGCAGGCACACTGTCTTCGATGGCGATTTTGAACTGCAGACACCCATCTTGTAAGAGTCAGGGTGACATATCTCACTTCACTAATTCCTCTGCACAAAGGTTAAGAGCTTCTGTTCAACACCAGGCAGAGCTGCAAAAGAAGCAATGGTGTGGCACTGTTTTGTGAACAAAGAAGCAAAATTGCTTCAGACAGGTTCTTTGCAAGCCCAGGCAAAGTATTGTAGGCCTTCACAACGGGCACACACAAACATTTTGACTCACGCAGCCAAGGACAGCAATCTCCCACCAAGGTGATTCCCCTCCAAAAAGCAGACAGTCTCCAAAGGAGATACACTCATCTTCATGGCTGGCCCTTAAATGAGCCCTGGGCAGCCTCACCCTGGGTCCACCCCTTCCAGTCACCTGGGGAGCACAGGTGCAAACAATTTGCCTGTGCTCCCCGGGCCAGCCACGGCCCTCCTCCAGGTGCTCCATCACAGGTTCAGGCCTGACCTAACATTTCCCCTACAGGAGTGTCAATGTGTTGTATCTTGTCACCAACCTTTAGCTAAAAGAATTTAAAACTCAGCCATGAATTGCTTGGGATACTTACAACAGAGAAGGGGGTGAGGGGGAAATGTATGATTCCTCATCCTGCTTGTAACCCTGCACAGTTTTCTCCATTTCCATGTCAGCTAATACAGTAAGGAGAGCTGAGCATTTCATGGCTGCTCCTGAGCCCTTTCCCCAGCAGCATTTCAGATTCTACTTTTTAGCTATAACAGCATGAAAGCACGATGGTTGAAGGATGCATCTCCTGCTGGCTTCCAGTTCTGTCTGGTGTGGCCAAATATTCTAAATGGGATTGGCTAACTGATAATGATGAACACTGTACCACAACATCTAGATGATAACATTCAAACAGTGCTGTAGTGTACCACTGATACTTTCCTTTATTTGGCCAAAGAGAATGACAGAAAACCTCTGCTTTGAAGACAGAGCATGCTAGTTGCTTTATTAGATGAAATTTTCTCATCAGACTGAGAAGTCTTCATATTGTCCTGTGTGGGGAGATGAGAAATAGAATCATAGAATCATAGAAACACTAGGTTGGAAAGGACCTACAAGATCATCTAGTCCAACCGTCCTCCTATCACCATCCCTACCCACTAAGCTACTAAATCATGTCCCTTAGCACCTCATCCAGACGCTTCTTGAACAGCGGCAGGGACGGTGACTCCACCACCTCCCTAGGCAGGCCATTCCAGTGCCTGACCACTCTTCCAGAGAAAAAATTTTTCCTCATATCCAATCTAAATTTACCCTGGCGCAACTTGTGGCCATTCCCTCTCGTCCTGTCATTAGTTATCTGGGAGAAGAGGCCGACGCCCTCCTCACCACAACCTCCCTTCAGGAAGTTGTAGAGTGCGATGAGGTCTCCCCTGAGCCTCCTCTTCTCCAGACTAAACAATCCCAGCTCCCTCAGCCACTCCTCATAAGACTTGTGCTCTAGACCCCTCACCAGTTTTGTTGCCCTTCTCTGAACACGTTCCAGGGCCTCAATGTCTTTCTTGTAGTGAGGGGCCCAAAGCTGAACACAGTACTCGAGGTGCAGCTGCACCAGAGCTGAGTACAGGGGGATGATCACCTCCCTGCTCCTGCTGGTTACACTATTTCTAATACAGGCCAGGATGCCATTGGCCTTCCTGGCCACCTGGGCACACTGTTGGCTCATGTTCAGCCGAGCATCAACCAACACCCCCAGGTCCTTTTCCTCTACACAGTCTTCAAGCCAATCTGCCCCAAGCCTATAGCGTTGCATGGGGTTATTGTGGCCAAAGTGCAGGACCCGGCACTTGGCCTTATTGAACCTCATCCCATTGACCTCAGGTGAAAAATAGCTGAAGAGCTCATTACTTTGATTGGCAAAAACACAAAATCAGGCAGAATGTGCTTAACCAGTGCTTGCTCTTTCAATACATTTCTTGCTGTTGTGCTTTGCAGGCATTCAGGTAGGTGCAGAGATGGCCACTGTTCCTCTGAGAGTCTTCTCTACGTGGGAGGTAGTGGTCAGTTTTGCTGTTGTTCACAGAGGTCACAGGCAACATCTCTGTTGGTTTATTTTCAGTGCAACATGTCAACACATTTGATGATATTTAATGACTTCAGCAAAATAGTTTCTTCCCAAAACACATTGACAAAGCTGTGCAGTTAAACAAGCTCAAAATCCAGAACTTTGGATTCTGATGTGCCTCATCTTTGGGGTATCTGCACCACGGTCTGGTGCAGGGGAACGTGTGGGTTTGGCTAGCAATGATGGTACGGTGGTGGTATCGTAACGATGATCTCAACAACATTCTGAAACATGTGGAGTTATGAATCTTGTTATTATGAAACATTTCCACACAGCAGCATCTCCAGGCACAGGCAGCAGGCACTGTACAAACGTGCCATGAGGCATTCCCTGGGTCAGGGATAAGAAGGAAAACAGAGACACACAAGTGAAGGGATCTGTTTTCCCCTGGCCTGCAGAGACTTAAGGATCCATGCTGTGCTAACAGTTCCTCTTTTTAAATATTAACTAACATGCAAGAGGATGCTTCTTCGTTGCTTTTCAAACAACAAAGCACAATAAAATAATCTTGACATTTGCATGTGCATGCAAAGCCTCAATTAAACTCCAGAACACATTTTGTTTACAAAAGCGTTTACATACAACATTTTCTTGGGGTTTCATCTTCTCTGTTAAAAATCAGCCACACATAAAATCTTTTTATTTCTTTAATGGAGAAGCACGGAGTCCCGAAGCTGTTTGGGACTCAGCAAGCAAACCTCTCTCAGCTGCCATCCTCAGTGAGCAGAGGCTATGGGGGCAGCAGGTTGAGCTCTGCAGAGGTTTATGTTAGAGGAAAGGTCTCAGCACCTGTCCTGAAGAAACCTAGACCTGGGAGATGACACAGGGTAACCCAGCTGATGGGGAAGCAGCTGGTGGATACCTCTTTTTGTATGTACACCTGTACACATTCAATGACACCTTGGTAAGAGTTCTCCCTAAAACCTAGGCTCCATGGTACAGCACAGCTCACCATTGTCCTTACTGCTGTTGGGAGAGCCCAGGATATGGGTCAGAGGGATGCCTGGATGGGAGAGAGATGTACTAAACCCAGCAGCCCTGCATGCAGCAGCACAGCAGGAGCAAGTGCAAACCATCTGTGTCCATCTCTGGGTGTTTGGAGCAGGGGCAAAAACTCCACAGTCTTGGTGCCAGTATCAATATGTGTATTTGGGCATCAGAGAAGTTCTCTATCCCCCCGTTTTCGATCCCCCTAGTTAGCTGTTCAACCTTACAGTTCTGGCTACGCCATCATTACCACTGTTATTTCCCCACCAGCTGTGCCCTGTGGATTACTCCTCACTGCTACAGTGAGCCAAAGAAATTAACGGCTGACACAAGAGGTCTCATAAACTAAAAAGTCAACGCGAAAGACATCTGATATTGCAGTGCAGTATCTTACAATATTCACACCAACAGATGAGCTATTTTATGTGTACTTGGTTTATCCCAGCCACTGTTTCCCTTTGTTTGGAGCTCCTATGGGGGATACTTTCCACTGTACATGTTGCACACATGGTGAATGGGTACAATTTCAGTCTCATTGTGAAGCTGCAGAGGATCCCTGTTGGTCTTGATGGGCCCAAGGTTCTTTGCTCTTTCAGGGATTGGTATAGTTAGACAATACAATGGGTAACTGTGCATGCTTTTCATTTGGGTGTGTCCTCCAGAGATGTTTGTGTGGTGAACGTTGAAAATATAACAGCACTGAGACACAGCCATCTCCTGATTTGAAGGCAGCTGCTGAGCAGATGCACATTGCAGTGTAGGGTGTACCCAGGTGAACTCACGAAAAAAGGCCAGGGAAGCTTTAGAATTGACATTAGACAGAATAGGACTTAATAAACATTCCAGAACCATCCTGCTTTTGCGGAAGGATGAAACAGCAAGTCAGTGATGACAGGATGTGAACTGGATAACGAAGAGGGGTCTGTTTCAAAGCAATCCATCTGCTAAGTGGTGGCTGGTGCCCAGAAAGAGCTGTGCTGGCCACAGCCTACAATCTGGTGTTAGCTATTCCGCGGGCACAGGTCAGTACTTCTGTTTTTCCATTGAAATTCTAAATATCAAAAGGAATGTGAGGACAACAAAAAGACAAATTAATTTACTCTGCTGAAGGGTGGATTTTTGTAATGAAATGAGCAGGGTGTTATAAAGCAGGAATGATCTGATGATGCACAGCAGTGATTCATCTGCTCAGCAGAGATTACAAACAAAAGAGACCTCTGGCTTTGCTGCTGTTGCTGGCCAGTGCCAGGATAAACGACGATGAACATTCCCATTGACACAAGGAAAGAAACACTTGTTTAAAGAGAAGGATTTGCAGAGCAGGCTTCTTGCCTCCCCTCTGTTCAACTCTCTTGCTGGTGGCTCTCAATCCAAAGAAGCCCAGTAGGCTTTACCCCCATGTTGTGCTACCTCTTGTGTCATTTGCAAGCAATGGGGACGGACACACGTGTTTCAGACATGAAACCAAGTTCAGGTGCTTGAGGCCAGCCCCTAACACCCCAAGCTCTGCCTCACTGGTGTTGATGTACGTTTGGGTACCTCAAAGTTGATGTTTGGGTGATGTTCACAGCCTCTCGGGAATGAGAGGAACATCATCTCTGAAGTGGACACATGTATGTCCAGAAAACAACCTTTCCTCCTTTCCCACCATGGAGATGGTTAGGGAAAACCACTGAGTCCCTTCCTAAGATGCAGGTGTCCATCACCTCCTGGAGCCCTCTCACACCAGTTGGGTTGTGACATCCCCAGGGTAGACACAGGGGACAGTCTGTGGGCACCTGACGCTGGGGGCTGTGCAGAAATCAGAAGCCCTGGTGGGAATGGTTGCTCTGGTGCTTGGAGGAGAGACAGCACTGCCACAAAGGAGGGCCTGTTCTGGGACACTGGTCCTCGAGTGGTGGCACTGTGACACGGGCTGCAGCTTGGCACGACATGGTGATTTGTGAAACTGTGTTTTATTCAGATGTGTTTCTTAGATTTCCCTTCAAAACATGGACTCAAGGACAGATGCCACATCAAAGACACAAGTTATGAAGAACAGATATTATGAGGCTTTAAGTATTTATTTTGGAAAAGATAACACCAGCTAATATTAAAATATTTGAGGAATACAAAAGCTGCCTTCTTGCATGTTTTAGGTAAATGCAAAAGTCAACTGCTGGACAGCTTTTCTCTTCTTAAGTAACTACAAACCCACAGATATTTCCACCAAGACTTTTTGTTTCCATAGCATTTCCTATTGAGTTGTACCAGCTCCATGAAGGCTTGCAAAGGCAGCCTTTGCACCTTCCAGCCAGGCTCCCAGGATGCCACATTTGCTCTTTCCCCTCAGTGAGTTTTACAGCATGCCCATCCTTCCTGCTGCCCCAGAGCAGCCCTTTTCCCTGGGGCGCTCACCCACCATCCCCCTGGCACTGGCAGTGGGACATCTCACAAGGCCAGGTTGGGCACCACAAGGCCCCATAACAGGGCCCTTCTTCACCCTCAGTAACCTGAAGACAAGTGGTAGCTGGGTTCTGAGTGGTGATCAGTTGTGTTGAACTTCTCTGTGGTACACATTTTAAATGAAGACATTTTTTATGCAGAGGTGAAAGTGGTTCACGCAGCTCTGCACTGCCGGTGATTTTGCTGTTTACTGGAATGGCCCCATCCTCTGTTGATACCCAACTGCTCCATTAACAAACTCAAGTGATAGCAACAAATCCTCCTTGGGCCCTGAAGAGCTGTGAACTCACCTGCCTTGGAATGATGTGGACTTGACAAAGCACTTAGAGGGCTGAAAACCAAGACCTACTTGTGCAACGACCTCTTTTCCTTGCAACACTTGTGTGCAGACCTTGCCCTCAGCCACCCTGGCCTGCTGGAAATCCTCCTCAGGTGGTGCAGTAGCAGTTAGATCATAAACGCCAGCACCCGCCTCAGCCGGGCATTATCAGGACAGCAGCACCCTGCAGAACTCCTGTAATTACCAGTCATCAGCACTTGTTCAAACATAACAACCTGTGTTGTGTTTATGTAGGAACAGAGCCTGACTCTTCAGCCAGGGTCCTCTGGTTGGCCACCACAAGATGTCTGCTGGGTTGAGGCATGAAAATGGGGTCCATGTCCCATCACGGAGCAGGAGGTGGTGGGTGCCCTGAAAGCTGCGGGCTGCAAGCGAGGAAGGAGCTGGTGTGAAAAAGCACAGGGCACACACAGCTGTGAACAGCAGCAAATGTGTTCTGCTTGCTCCTCTTTCTAGTGGGTGGAGCATTTTTGGCACAAGGCTGTTCGACTGGGGCTGGAAAAAGATATTGAAGAGGAAAAAAAGAGTGTGGATGGCCACACAAGAGCTGGTAAAATTTTTTCCAGTGGAAGACTGTTTTTTGGTCAAACAAAGCCATTCGTGTCAAAACTGAAACTTTCTGTGGAAACATGGCTATGTCAAGAGTGTTTTATTTTGGAAAAGGAAAACCTCCAAAAGCCTTTTAAGGAGGATGGAATATTTCAGTCTGGTTTTTATTTTTAAACAAGTAATTTCACCAGTCAGTTTTTAAAATGCATTGTTTTTCTTTTACTTCAGGGTAATCTTTTTTCAAAGTATTTGTGGTAGGTTTTGTTTTGTTTTTTTCCTTTTGGAAATGCAAAAGTCAATGTGAAATTTTCCATGGACTGGAAATGGTGGATACTCACCAGTATCATTTACATAATGAAAATTTCAAGGTTCTCTAGTCCAATTTGGAATTAGAAAAAGGAATAATTTTCCCCAAACATATTCTGGTTCCCACACTCGTACCAAAGTATTATATTCTGGTTTCCTTGGACCAGTACCAAAATAGAGATTTGAGGGAAGGAGGGAATCCCAGAATGCTGATAAGGCATCAGCATGGACCATATCTTTATCATACTTGAAGTGCCTGCTTAGCCCTGAGTTACCAGGGATACCTGGGATGCCAGGCAGCTCTGGGCACCTTCCCCCAGCACTATTGTTTCCTTCTGAGCTGATGGAATTGAAGAAGGTAGAGAAGTGAGTAAAAAACATTAACGTTAACCTATTTTTTCTGTATGCACTTGGTTGTACTTTAAGTTCAGCCCCTGCTTTGCACAGTCAGCAAGCCACTTTTTATAATTATGACAAATAACAGCTCCTCCTATATTCACAAGCCTTTCTACCTCTGCTTCTTCTGCTTCTTTTCCCTCCTTCAGCTACTTTTCCTTCAATTACTCTCCAACCTTTCTCTGCCAGTTGTGATTTGTTTGCTTCCCCTCTTGTTCTGTATTCTCTGCCACAAGCACTGATTTTCTCTTTTTTTTTTTTCCCTGAGTCCTGTGCCCCTGTGCATCCCAAAATGTCCACATATATACAGTGAAGAAATTCCCCCCAGCGCCCAGCGGTGCAGTGAGAGCAGGGTGAAGGCATTGCCGCTGGGCACATCTCCCACAGGATGACTATGGGGCTGGGGTGGGGAAGGCAGAAGGTGTGGGGAAGGCAGACTGTGCTGGGGCCCGTTCCTGATCTTGTTTCTCCAGGAAATCCCAGAAAAGCCACACTTCTGTCTCAAAGTGCCCTGTCTGGGGACAGGAACACAGCTCTCTGATCCTCCCGATGCAGCCCCTGACCATGGAGTCTCTGAATACACAACAAAATGATGCGCAGCTAACAATGCACAACAAAATGATACATGAACCTACATCAAACCCTGAGTACTTTGACATCTTGTGCTCTGAACAGGAGGGCAAACTTGGGTTTTTGGACACATGCATTGCTGTGCAAGATGAGGGATTTACAGTTCCCTGTTGCCCGGCAGTGTCTTTCTTACAAAGGCACAAACACTAAGGGAGCCGAAATGTTAAGAACAACAGTTACATAGAAAGAGAGGAAAATGATTGCTTCCTGTGCAGATTAGCTGCATCCAAGCTGAGACTTCAAAAAGATTTTGTAGCTTTTAAACAAAGCAGTTCTCCTAATCGCATGTCTGTGATGGAGTGATGGTAGCACTTAATCCACTTTATGCTTTGTTTCATTTACTCCCGAACTGTAGCCTGTTTTTGTTATACTTCACTGAAGACTACTGAAGACATTTCCTGCTACAAGAAAAATAGATTGCAAAACCAAGCACAGCTTGTAGCTTTATTATATAATGTGTGGCCTGTGGAAATAGGATTTTTCTGCAGCTTCAACAGAGATAATCTTCCACTGCAAGAAGTCAGTACTGTACAGTTTGTGAGGGTCACGCATTCCTGGCAGCCAAGAGTAATGGCAGTCCCTAAAAGGGAGCCTGATATGGGGAATGTGTCCCTCTACTATCGAATGGTACCAGGGGTTCATGACCGGCAGTGATATAGTATAATTGCATAATGTGTGTAGTAATACATAAAGCATAACACGCAGACTGATATGGAGAGCTTCTTGTTCAAATGGGAGGAACAAATTACACTGCTAAAGCAGGACTGGGGTGAGAGGCACTGTTAGCTCCAGGGGATCATAGAATCACAGAATGGTCTGGGTTAGAAGGGACGTTAAAGATTATTTAGTTCCAACTCCCTGCCACAAGCAGGGACATATCCCACCAGATCAGGCTGCCCAGGGCCCCATCCGACCCAGCCTTGAATGCCTCCAGGATTGGGGCATCCACAGCTTCTCTGGGCAGCCTGTGCCAGTGGCCCCCCAGCTGAGTGCTTTTAGGTTTCCACACATAAAACGTTTAATTCAGGGATGAGGAAGAACTGCAGAGCTCCAGCGAATCCAGGCTGCCTGGTTTCAGCTCCCAAGCGCGGGCTGAGACCCCACCAGAAATAGGGACCTCCCACCTCCTCCTCCAGCGGGAGCACACGGGAGCACCACACACAGTCTCCTCCTGTTCGGGCAACCCCGACAGGTAGAAACCTACACAGGGATCCTGCCCTACCTTGATATCAGGCAAATTTCTTGCTTCACTACTTCTCCTAGAAGGCTGTGCTACAATTTTGATGTCTGAGTCATAAAAATTGTATTCTATCTTCTACACTAATGCTTTTTGCAGCTAGTTTAGGTTCCCATCTTATGCTTCTTTCCCTTATATAGCTATTTTTCTTCCCCTGGTGTTTACTCTTTCTTGAAGTATTTATAGAAACCCTTTGTATTCCTTCTCTCTCCCTTGCTAAGCCAGCTGGGCTCCCTCCTGCAGGGTCATGCCCATTCTCCTCATCACTGCTCCCATCTGTTTCCATTTAATTTAGTCATTCTTGACAGGGGATGCCCAGGAATGCCCACAGCATTTCAGGTGAGGCCTCGCAGCGCCTTGGAGACCCACGTTCCTACTTTACTGCCTGCAGTGAAAGTTACTTCCTCTGATACGCACGGGGCGTATGTTTGCTTTTCTCAAGCTGTGTTGCAACAGGCTCCCACTCATCCAACAGCACAGTGATACGCCAGACCTTTCCCCCCACCGCTCCCATCCCTGGTTTCAGATACAGCGGAAATTATTTTTGATCCCCAAGAGACGGTGCCCTTCGTATTATTAATTTTCAACCAGCCTCTATTACTAATTTCTCAAGGTCACCTTTTACCCCTTTGTGGTACTCCGGTTCTGCATTGTCTTCACCATTACTGACTATTTTGTATCTCTAGCAAATGTCATTGGCAAAACTACACTTTTTTTCTGAAGTCCCAAAGGAAAATATTTAATTAGATGAAACTGAGACTGAACTTTGACAAACTCCGATAACAATGTACTTCAGCTCAGCAATTTCCTTTTCAGCACGGTCTGGTTTTGCCTCCTCTTTGTGAAACCCCAGGATGATTTTTAATCCTGGTTCTATGCTCTACCTTCCTTAGCTAAATAAATCACTTCCCATTTGAAAGAGTATCAGAACAGTGACTGACACTCAGTGGGATTAGATCTGTTGCGTTTCTTTTTCAGGGGAAACTCATTCTTCCGTCAGTCTGAGATAATTAAACTTTGTAAACCCATGTTGTCTTTTATCCTATTCTGCATTTATTTCATGTCTTTAGTTATTCTTTCTTATAAATAGTGTTTCTTCTTTAAAGCCGTGCTCACTCCTGAAGTCAGAGTATTGATCCTGACTGAATTTTTTTTTCTTCCTGAAACAGAACTGTGATTGCATGTACCTAGTTCTTTCAGAATTTAGGAGATAAGCTCACAAGTAGAGCACCTAAAATTTTGTTGACATCTCAAATGCAAGAATTTCCTTTAGTTTCTTTGCTTTTTTCAATGTTTTATTTCTTCTTTCTTATTGTAAACTGAAACAATGCATGAATCAAATCTTTCAACCTTGCTCTGTTATGGCTTCACTTCTTTCTGTCATTTTTTTTCCTGGTTATACCACTGACTTTTTTATTATTACTATTTTTATTTCCCTTGCAGCATCTATATCTGTTCTGAATTTTGGCCTACTCTTACTTTTCCTCTGCACATCCAGATATGCAAAACAGCTTTATTCACTCCTAACATCTCCTTTGAGGGGATACTCAGCTAATTAAGTCCAAAGTTCTTCTTCATAACTTCATATCTCTCTACAAGTAGTTTTTGCATCTTTGACATAAAGAAATTCTAAGATTATTCTTCGTTCAGTTCTCCAAGTTCTTCAGTTCAGTTCTACAACTTCACAATTTTTTGTGTTTTAACAAAACTTGTGCTTTAGGACTTGCCAGCTTAGTTTATAGGCCTATCATTGGCAATCTGTCTGGAAAGTTTAAACTTTGAATGTTATTTCTACACTTATATTTTATAATCATGCACTCTATAATTTCCTCCCACTTACTGAAGTCTAAAGTAGTATTGATTTTGTTTGTTCGCTAAATTTTGAAGGCATCTTCTACCCAGCACATCTGGGAAGATCTGAGCTCTAGCAGAGTTTGTTCTTTGTGCTGAACTGGGGAAGTTGGCGTATGTTCACATGACTGCATGTTTGAGTCACTGCATCCTAAACCTTTATGTTCAGCTTTAGTTTGGTGACTAAGATCGTACTCTGCTACTAGAGGTCAGCTTCACTTATTGAGATCATAGAAAGCCTATCACATGCCTTCCATGTTCACATCATTGCTGACTTACATCATTGCTGACAGCATTTCCCTCATTAACATTAGATATTGGCCAAATCTAAACTTAATTATGGAGACCTAAGACAAGTTCCCAGCTGTAACCAGGTGTTTGTTAACCTTTCCCTGAATGGCTTTCGCAGATATAGATTGCTTTGTCCCTGCTATGTCTTCTTGCTT
This sequence comes from Penelope pileata, assembly GCA_013396635.1. Classification (NCBI taxonomy): domain Eukaryota; kingdom Metazoa; phylum Chordata; class Aves; order Galliformes; family Cracidae; genus Penelope; species Penelope pileata. The sequence goes on from WBMW01005542.1 coordinate 1,329,551, forward strand.
CGCTAGTCTCTAAGATCACTGCTGCACACTGACATGTCTGTATGTCAGTGATATGCCTTTATTTATATCTTTATTATGAGCATATGTCCCTCAATATCCAGGATATATTGCTGTTTCATCATACTTCTGCTATATCAGTCTTTATGCCTTATCTGGGAAGGTCAAATTCCTCCATACTGTTGTTTGGCTCCTGAGGATCTTATACTATCCCTATATTTTCTTAGTCAGATTAGCAAACCTTTTTGTTTTGCTTCCTAAATTATTTTGCACCTTAGAAATACTACTTTCTTTTTTACAACCATCCTTTTGCTATTCTTTACTGACTGTCTTCTGTTGTTTCTAATTTTTTCATCTATTCTCAAACCCAGCATGGAGTATGCACTTTCTCCCAATATTTGCAGCTGCTTTTTTAGTTTAAATACTTGTACTTCAGATGCTAGTACTACTTGACACAAGGTACTGAGAGAGAGTCTGTAATCTTTCCACAAATGTCTGTCAGTGATTCAGCATGTCAAAACCTTGTCATTTTTGTTGTCACATCCATTCCTGGAGCTATCTTCACTCCTGCCTCAGAAGTGCTGAGGGTGTTCTCTTTAAATTGCTATCATTAAATATCCTCATCCTTGACATTTTTCTTTACAGTTGTTGCATTACTGCAGCCCTAGGTTTCCTGTTCTTTGTATTCCTCTTGTTTCCTCCACGGCTGATCTGGTCAACCGAGGAAAATTCCCTTTCCTTCCCACTCCCCGTGTGCTGCAGTGGACTGATGCTAGAGCTGCCCTCAGTGTTCTCGCAGGTGCTGCAGGTAGCAGCAGATCCTGAAATGGGAAGACTTTCTGGCACTCCTGGTATAGCTGCTGATGTTATGGTTTACTGCCATCATCAAGACACCTGATGCAGTGCCAGGGTTAGGATGCACCTGGGCATATATTTGCCTCTTTCTCTATGAAGAAGCCCATAATACTCTTCTCTGGCGTGTAACACTGCCCCAGGGAAGCTCTGGAGCTTGTTGGTGAAAGGTGCAGTTCACACTAAGGGCAAGTCCAGACTTTTTTTTATTTATGTAAACCACAGAATTCTGAATCAAGGCAAATCTGACAATTTATATCCCTTGAACTTCAGAAATGAAAGATTTCAAAGAAGGTACAGATCTTAACTTTGAGCTGGCTTTCAGGGAACATACCGTCATCGATCAGGGCAGTGAATGGAAGGCCGTATTCTGCGTCTGATATGGATATTTTGGTATTTTGGAATACCCAAATTTCTTTAAATGCTCCAATTATGTTCCAGGATTTTATCCATAAAATACTAGCATAAGATCTATCTATAGTGATGTGGTAACATAATCACTTTTTTCTTGGAAATCTAGAGTAATCCTCGTGATTCCTGTGCGCTGGGACATTTTTTGTCAAGATAATCTGTCTATCTAATCAGAAAAAAGTGACAGCCCTGGTATTTCTGAGCTGTGTAGCATCTTCCAAGGGACCATAGATGTTCCTTTTCTGGACTGTTGTTATGAAACTGGGATCTTGGCTGCTGCTCCAAAACAATTAAAAACTGCATGCTTCCTTGTTGGCTGATATTACAGGTTCATCAAAGGCTTTTCAAGTGAATGACCCCTCTTCAAAGGGGACTGATTAAATGTTCCAGGCAAAGCCATCTTGCTTTGGAGCAGCTGGAGCAGCTGGTTTCCTCACCCCTATGTGGACACACAGAGACCCAGCAGAGCTCTTCTCTGTGGGGGGCAGATGCCTCCAACTGCAGTTAGGGCTGTGCTATCAAAGCAACAGGCTTTGTTCTTGTTCTTGTTCTTCTCACTGTTTAGATTTCTGCAACTTGTTTATCAGCCAAGTAATCAAAATAGGAAGGCAAACACCCTGTAGGGGTAAAATGCAAGTTATGCTGTTCTGAGACCTCCTAGTTACAACAGTGAAAAAAATGTACAATTTATTATAGAGTTTGTTCCAGTGGAATTATCCAAGTAAGGCAGTTCCAGTAAAAATCCTCGTATAGATCTGCCCTACCTTGACAGATAAAAACAGCTGTCTTGGATTTAAATTAAGACTGCTTTAAAGGGGGATAGTTCCTCCTGGAGGTACAATTTTGGTTGGAAATGCTGGGATAGGGGCCATTTCTGGTGGCCAGACGTACAAACCTGAGATCCAAATATCCATTGACTCACGTAGTACCCAAGATCACACCAGCCCACAGAGGCCCACAGCTGCTGGTTTCTCCAGAACTTCAGTGACCTTGCCTTCAGAAACTCTCTCTGAACCACCCTGCTCACAAGGCTGTATCAGCTGGGTGCTGTCCTCTGAACCCATTTTCAGCTAAAGCACTGATGCAGGTGTTTTCTCACCCATCTCCTTGGGAGTGTAGGAAAGACTGCCATATTTCACCGCTTAACCCTTTCTCTTTGCTCACAGCCTCCTCATTTCCCTCCTCCACTAGCCCTTATCCATGGTCATGAACAGTTGAACATCTTGAACCCAAGAAGGCCCTGCTGCAAGCCCCCATATTCACACAATAGGGAGGCTTATGGCATTGTGGGTTGTTTCTGGACAGCAGCAGAAGACAGCCCCGTCCCTGATCTGATGCATGCCCTCTCTCAAGATCACAGATACAAACGTGGACAAGGGGTACCTAATGTAGTGAGCATGGCTCTTGCTGCAGTGGTCGAGTGCCAGAAAATCAGGGATCAAGAAGTTGAGCTGCCTAAACATGGGTGTCTGCTGGTACTGCACAATTTGTGCAACCTGGAGTGTCTGAGGCACCTGCCTGAGCCTTGTAGATATGGCCCAGTACCTGTGGGAGAGCTGCACCCTCCAGCAGGATACCCAGGTGCTCTGAGGATGCGCACTCAGCCATAGGCCCAGGGCTCATAGGCATTGGTGTCTGCTCCTGATCAGTCTTTACCCTGCTGCCATCATTCTGTGGCCTAATATCCTTGTTTTTTTTTTTTTTTTTAGATTTTCTGACACTTCTGTGATTTTCTGTGGTTCCAGACAGCATGCCTTCATTCCCATTGTATGCACCGTGCTCAAGGCTCATTGATTTTTTCAAACTCATAACCTGGCCCTCAACCCCTTGGCCAGACACTGACACCCTGCCTTTGATCCCAGTCTCTTTTGATACAAACCTAAATTTCTGCTTCCTTTTCCTTTTGCTTTCCTCCAGTTTCATCTGGTCCACTCACATCCCTGGTAATTAATGTACAGCAGTTGCAATGCATTTGCCTGTCTTTTCACATCACCACCTGCTGAAGGCGTTGTAGTACACCCTGGGACAGTAATGCCCCTGGCAGGATCATCATCGTTATTCTGCTGTGATCATAGCGTGAAGACAAACAATGGCACAAGTAGAGGTGTCACAGGGAACAGCACAGTGACTGAGAAATGCTTCTTCTCCCACACGTCACACGTGGGTTTTTTTTCAGAGCTTTTCTAGCAGAAGTGTTTTATGGCAACACTTCTTCACCAAGACCAACTCCAGACAAAATTGCCACATACTAATCTGTGAATCTTAACAGCATCTTCAGAATATATTTGAGTTGTACTTGCACCTCATTTCATTCCTCCTATAGCGTGCTCTGGTGGCACAGTTTCAGAGAGGGAAGCCCTGCTTTATGCTATAGTGTTAGAAGCCGGGACTCTGCAGTGCATGTTGCCAAGAACTCCACTTTCAGGCAAATATTTTGGACAGTTGCAGTGATGATGGTAGATGATTTCTGAAGAGAAGCCACAGCTTTTACTGTGGGAATTTAAAACTCTCTGACCATGGCAAAAGGCTGGTATGCAAAGCAGAGGAAAACTAGCAGAGTTTGTTTAAGACTGTCAGTGATAGGAGAACTACTGACGCTGCTTGAATAGCCACAGGCCCCTCTGAGAGGCCTAGAGGCTTTCTAGCAGCAAAGGGAAACACTGCAAAAGGAAATGAATGTGCTTCGTGAGTATGCAGGAATGCACATCAAAGGCAGGCCATGGCTGGGTGATAGGCCCTTGCAAATTAAACAAGCTCTGGAGGCTGCTAGTATCAATAATATTTAAATGTCCGGGCTATCTTGCACTCCAGATACTCTGGGAAAGTGGCTATCATCACAGCTCTGCTGTGATAACACTCCCTGACTGTAATGGAAAAGGTCCCAAAACTGCACCATTTGCTTCATCTGGAGCTAAAGTCTCCAGCCCAGTGAGGGGAGGCATGGTCTGCTGGTGATGAAACTTCACAGGTTTTAAGAGCATCTCTCAGCTGGCCTTGTTTTTGCACATGAGGCAGGAAGACACTTGTTTCTGTAACTATAGCCTACTGCTTTCAGGTCCTAAGCCTTAGAAAATGTGGCAGGAATGTGGGCTGAAGTCTGAAAAGCTAACAAGTGCCCAGCTCAGAAGCGATGCGGGCAGGGGACGCTGTGATGTGCTCGAAGCATAAGGGTGCTCAGAGCCCTTCTGCCCTAGGGCTCACCATCACCTGCACATTCACAGAGCTCACAGAACTTAGGAGGTGACGAATCTGCAAGCATGCCAAACCCTCCTAAAGTGCATGTTATTTGTAACTAAGTGACTTGTTAGTACGAAATCTTTTACAATCCCACATACAGCAGCTGCAAACACAGTCACCACCTGGTGCTTCCCATGTGCCTCCTTCTCATTTCCATCTTATCTCAACTAACTGTGCATCATTCAGCTTTCTTTTGGCCTCAGCTTCCCTGATGTGAGCGTGTAGGAAGCTGCCATATCTCATGCACATTCTTCCTGTCTGCTGCATCACACTGCCAGCCTGACTGACACTGAAATAACGAGCTGCTCCTAGCCATGCCTCAACTGAAAAAGTGCACTGTGCATCATGGAAAAAAAGAAGGAGCCCAGCAAAACACTTCTCGACTGGAGCTTAAGACAATAAACGTAAGGCTCTAAAAATTAGACTTGGCAAAATGCATAGCAGATAAAATCAATAAGAATATATTAACGCAAAATATTTCCTAGGGAAACGGAAAAAGTTTCATAAGAGTATATTTTAACATCAACAGAGTTATCCAAAGGGCAAGAAAAAGCATCCATAGCCTTTCAGATGTTGGCCAAAAGTGAAAGAAAAACAAGTTTCTTCTCAGTCAGGTCTGGCAGCAGCAGCCACCAGCAAAAGGAGCTTCACGGGGTGGCACCTGGAAACGCCCCAGCTGCTGAAGCCACTGCCCTTGCTGCCTCTTTGGCAGCCAGCAGGCCCTGAAGGATGGATCTGCATCCTGAAGTTCCTCCTTCCAGGTGGGACTGTGGTGGTTCAGAGGAGCTTTGCAGCCATCAGACACAGTCAGTCATGCACATCTTCAGCTGGGGCTTGGAATACACTTCTGCTCTCATTTTGCAGCATGTTGTGATTGGTGTTTGTTGCTTCTTCTGCCCCTTGATGCTCTCTCACCATCACCTCTTCTGCCTAGACTGATCAGTGTGACACAGCCCAGCATCTGCTGTGCCAGTGCCTACCTGCTGCTGGTCTGCTCAGCTGGCTGGGAAAAGAAGGTTTTCTGTTCTTACAACCCCACTGAGAAGTTTTCTTGAGTTGCAGGTGATGTGCTAGACCTACACCTAGAGTACTTGCAAGTCAGATGTTAGCCCTGAGGAGCAGTGTGCTGGAACAGGAAGTTGTGGAAACACATTTCTTGACCATATTCAGCATTAACACGTGTCTTACAGAATGGCTTAGGAATGGTGAGAGGAGTCCGCTTACGATACTGATACCCTAACTGAGTGAACTGCATGTAAGTACACGTGCAATAATAGCACAGCAATAATAGTTGTCATCTTCCCAGCTGCAAACACATGAGAATTCATCCCCTTGAGGTCGTCTGCGGCATGATGTCCTTTGGCAACTGTATTCCTTGCCTATCTCTGGCTCCCAGGCTGTAAACAGAACGGGCTCAGCTGGTTCATCTTCCTACGCCGTGCAATCCTTTGCTATCAGTGGAGGAACATGCTGCTCAGCAACGGGTTCAAAGATCTGCTGCTCTTTTCCTTTTAATCTTCTGTTTTGTCTTTGGAATACGTAATTACAAAACTGGACATGTTTTTCCTGGCTCCAGATCCTTGACACTATACTGTTGTCCATTTTTCTGAATGTTTCCATGGTTTTTACTGCCCTGATGGATGTCCATGCACATCACTGCAGCCCTTTGGTCACAAGCTGTGGTGCCTCCCCTTTCGGAGCTCCATCCATGGAGGATGTTCCCCTGCTGTGGCAGCGACCTGTACCTCTAGAGCATTGTCTTGTAGTTTAAGCTGCGCGTTTCTGAGTCTTCCACTCAAAGACCCAAGTCAGCCAGCAGGAAAGGGAGACTTGTCTGGGAGGAGAATGCCACTGGAGTAATGTTTAGAGATTGTACAAGAACTCTGGTGTCTAAAAGCAGTGGTAGCTATGGGTTATGTGGCTCCTTGTTCTAGTTTGCAAAAGCAGTTGGCTAATTTCAGCTGCCAGTTCTGATAAATCTGGGGAAAATGACACCTGGAATTATAGTGTGGTTTTTCTCTTAGTGTAGTCTTCTCAACTCCTAGTGAGGTGCATCTTAGGCTACCTGCTACAGTGGTAACCTAATGCTACATGCATGGGAGAGATCTATCCTCTTTCAGCAAAGCTGGTTCCCTTTCTGCTTGGCTCCCTAGTCCCACCTACGTGTCCTCTAGCCACACGACAATTGTCCATCTAACAGCACAGCTCACTACAGAGATGTTTCACAAGCGAATAGGCAAGCTCCTCCCTGAGTTTCTCACATACAGATGGACCACAAACATCTGTCCTTCCCCTAGCCGGTGGCTCCAGCCAGCCGAGTGGCACCAGCCCTCCCCACTGGGGGCTTCCTTATCTCTGTCCCCACTGATAGGCAAGGCAGCGGGGTGGGCTCAGCCTTGTGCGTTGGGTTGTGTGAGCAGAACTGATGAGGCAGACTTCAAAGCACGGATTTACAACTGTTATTTTTTTCTAGGAGCTGCTGTTCCATGGCATTTGTTCTGTAAACCCAGATAAAATTCTTCTTTGTACTTTTTCAAGCTTGTATTTACAAAATGTTTAAATAATAGACATAATGACAGTTTAATTAACGTATGTCATTAAGCCTGGAGATAATCAAAACTCTGATAAGTCTTTAATCTTGTAGAAAAGAATCAGAATGCACTGAAACATCTTTTGCTATCTCTGCACCTCGTAATGGGACGCTGCATACTTCGAGGAGGAGCCATGGGGAGGAACAGTGCCAGAAGTCATGTTCTCAGCAGATTTCATCACTGGATTGCAGGATGTTGTTCTTGGCAAGAAGGTTGTAACTGAAGGCCATAGAGACCAAAATTGTTCTTCAACTATAAATGCATAAATTTGCCCTAATAATTTGTGAAGCTTTAGCTTCTTTACTATTTTCTTTTAAGTATCTCACATTTAAACAACTAATTCAGTTTTAATGCTGTCAGAACTTACATGTTCCTTTGTAGTGGACTGTATACATGTGCAAGTCATGCAGAGATGTCATACATATTATCCAGGCTTTAAAAATGAATGTAGGACAACACTGCAGTGTTGTTCTAATGAAAATAATGTGGTCAACTTCAGAAAACTATCACAAAGGTTTATCCTAAATTCTACTTCCTGTGTTGTCTTCATCTTTACACATTTACGAGTAAAGTACGGTTATGCGTTGTTAGTCCTTACCCAGAGGCTGCAGTGAAACTGTGCTTTGGAGGCTGCAGTGACCAACAAAAATTGATGAGAACTTGAGGAGCTCTGAAAGAAGTGCTCACCTCAGTACTTGAGTTCAGAGCAAACTGTTATACATGAGGGCAAAGCACCCCAGTACGTGCAGCTCCTCGGGACCTGGCAGCCAGCTGGGGCTGTGGAGAAGTGTGGTGGGAAGGAGCAGTAAGAAGCACTGCTTCTCTCCCTTTCCAGAAACCCAGAGAAAACTGAATTTGTCCTCTGGAAAGAAGGGCAGAGACAGCAGCCTGCTGCAGGGGGAGGGTTAAGGCTGTTTGACAGCTTTTGTCTGGCTCCCAAAAGAGACTGAACCAACAAGGAGGCAGAGCAGGACCAGGTTAAACAAACCCTCAAAGGGCTGGGAGTGAAGTCCTAGCACACAGGCAGGGTGAAGAAAAAGAGAATATTTGGGCAGGGTTGGATTGTGTTTTCTTATTTTTTCTTTGAGAGTAGAGCCAACACATGCCACCAGAAGCACTAAGAAGTGCCCTGTGCCCAGCCACAGGTTAGCTGGCAGCTGCAGCACGTAGCCAGTGCCCCTGTGAGCGTGGAAGCATGGACGTGACATGGCCCTTGAGAGCAGAGGACTTCACGTGAGGGTTGTTGGTGGAGCGAGGCAGCCAGGAAAGTATGGGACCCAGCTGTGCTCTGCTGCAGGCAGGAGCATGGGCTGTCAAGGGATGGTTGCAGCAGCGAGGGAAAAGTACAGTGAACCCAAGGGCCTTCAGGACAGAAGATGCGGTCAGGATCCTAAGAAAGTGGTTTTTGTTGTTGTCCTGGAAGCTCTGATATCCATGGGTCTTCAAGCAGAGGTGATTTCCCCCATGGGACACAGAAACTGGAGCAGTGCCTCCATAGGCTGAAGAAAGGGCTGAGGTCCTGCTATCAAACCAGTGGTGTGTCTTGGTGACAGGAATGCAGGTGAATTAGGCATGAAATTGATTGACTCTTCTCCAGAAAAGAAACTGATGTAAACAGGAGATGCTCTTGTGTAAAACTAGCAAACAGGAGAGGTCAGGGAGATAAAGGAAAGTGGAACTGCTGCACATTTTCCCCATCTTCAGATAAAGCCATATTGGTGTACACAAATATAATGACTCCTGAACTTTGGCTTCTTTATTTATAAAACAATATACTAATCCCAATCCCTGGACACGCTGACGTAACTGAATGTCATACTTTCCAAAAGTAATGGATTGCATTCCCATCATAAAATAAATACATTCCAGCAGCGAGCCCCAAAGCAAATAACAGAGCTCCGACAGCTGGGGCAAGAGATGCAACAATTGGGTCGTGTCACTGAAGCCCAAAAGCAAAGCTTTTGCTGGCAGCATTCAAGGAAAACCTATTATCATGCAATGCTACCAAAAAAGTGCTCTTTTCCTTCTAGTTCTGTGCTGCATGCAGAAGTTATTAAAAAAAAAAAACCTGCACATACAAACATACTCTTTTCCATATGACCTTTTCTGCAGTGTTTTCAAAAGTATATTGTCTTTTCAGTTTGACACAATATTTGTCAGCTTTTATTTATAGCTTAAAAGAAAAGCCTCCCTCAAACTGTCACCAGAAATGCCCTTCTGTAGGCATGGTGTCAGGAGAAAGGCTTTCCTTCTCTGAGTGTCGTCCCAGGTCCAAATTCTTCCTGAAGCCAATGCACAAGTGCCTCCAGCAACCACTGCACTCTGCCTCAGAGCCATTTTCAATCTGTATGAAGTGAAAGTAAGGGTTAAATACTGTAGATAACCAAGCAGCAATGGTTTGCTCCCATGTACTGTTTCTCTCTCTTTTTAAAAATAAATAGACACTGAAACACTTAAAGAACATTTTTATTCTTATCAAGTGTGTAGGAGGCAAGCAAAATATTTGCAACAATATGATAAAACAGCACGTCACCCAATTTCCACATGACTCGGTGTGTGTTTTTCAACCTCAAACTGTAACGAAAGACCATGGCACTTCACAAACTGGATGTCATAAATGAAAATTGAAATGTCACGTTGCTAGTGAATATTGCTAGCACAGGATAATGTAAGCAGGTGGGTGTGACCCAGGGCAAGTTGCAGACTGCAATGTTTGGGAGCAGCTTTGCTGAGAGTCAGAGGTATTCCTGATACTGTGTGAGACATCTTCAGCTGTAGCATGGGACTTTATTCCCCATTCTGCTGTTCAGTTACTTATTGAGAGGCAAAGAGCCGCAGATGTGCAGACAGATAAAATGTTATTCCTCTGGAAAGCCCGAGCTTGCTTTAGCTGCCGAACAAAGACTGGTCCCATGCATCGATCCCTGCAGGAGCTCAGCATCCGATGGTGTCAAAGCTGACACTTCGACCAATGGCTGCTGCTGAAGTGCACGTTTGGTTTTGGTTTTGTGGCTGAACGTTATTACTTACAAAAGTGAGGACAAAATCCTGGGAGCCTGCTTTTGCATGCCTGTATCCTCAGTTCATGATAATACACTTCTGGGCTTTGGGTCACTCCTTCCCAGCCCAAAGGGCATTTTTCTCTTGGTGATATAAAAAGTCATTTATTCAGCGTATCACATTCAGACTGATCCTTCGCATCTTTCTGATCGCTCTTCTTCTTTTTCTCTTTATATTTCATGTGAAAAAATGCGCCTCCTATAATGACACCTGAAAAACAGAAAGCACTCGTCAGTGAGGCAAAGAGAATACATTCTGAACAGCAAAGGATCTGACATTGCACTGCCATACACATTCTGCTTTACTTCTTGAATGAAACCGAGCGGCCCTGGGGAAGGACCATGTAGTGTTGGGCCAACAATGTGTCCAGGGGCCTGGTGGGCAGGATCAGATGCCTCAGGGCTCAGGAGACTTCCACTGAAAGAGAACTTCTCCTCTCCTACCTGGCCAGATGGCAAAGTGTCTGTTTTATCTCCCCTCCCTTCAAGCAGTGATTTGCCATCTTCTTCCTGAGCTGTAGTCCCCATTTTTTTCCCAGTTCTGTGAGAGCAAAGCCAAGACTACTGACAGTGAAATTTCTCTTCTTAGGGAACTCCTTTGTATCTCTTAGTAACAACTGATGGATCCTGGAGATTTGTGCACTTACGACTGCGAACAATTGGGATTTGTTTCTGGCCTGACTCAGAAGTGATTATATCCTTTATAACTGCTTCTCATATCCAACCTACAGTGTCTGTGGATGCCTTCCTCAATCATATATATATGAGTGTATGTAGGCACAGCAAATATGCATATTATGTTGGGCGCTCCGAAAGTAATGCCTCATTTTTATTATGTTAGCCTATGACGTCGGAGGCAGATGTTGGTGGTGTGGCAGCAGAGGTTGAACTTTCCCACCAATATTCCATTCCATGTTGTTGCTGTGTGTCAGATGGCAGCAGAGGGGCACTCTGACAAAATGGTGTCTGATATGGGAGTGTGTATGAGGCAAAGGGGTGGAACTGAATTCCTCCATGTGGAAAAAATGGCACCCACTGACGTTCATCGATGCTTGCTGAATGTTTATGGAGACCAAACAGGGGATGTGAGCACAGTGAGGGGTGGATGGTGCTCTTCAGCGGTGGTGGCAGCGACATGAAAGACGAGCCGTATTCCAGACAGCCATGCACAGCTGTCACACCACAAAATGAAGAGTGTCTCAATTGGCTCATCCATATGAATTGGCTAATGGTGGTTACTGTGTTGAAAAATAGTGTTTTGCAGCTGAGAATTTACTCTATCAAACAGTGTTATTGTGCTCTTTGTATCTTTTATAGTTTCCATGGAAATAAATAGGACGCATTACTTTCAGAGCAACCTATACTTGTATATATATGCTTGATTCTTTTTAAATCGCAATGAGTTTGTTACACTGTATGTAAACTTATCTCCCACTTCTCAGTATTAGCTTATCTTTCACTTCCAACATCCCATGTTGAAGTAGCCTGCTGCCTCTCCATTTCCTCCATTCATCGCTCTGAATAGCTCCTCTGCAGCTGTTCTTATTTTACACTCATACTGAGTAGTGGTCCTGGACTGTAGGAGTTCCTGCTTGGGCACTGGTTGGACCAAGTGGACCCAGAGGTCCCAATAAACTTCAGCTGCTCTGTGATTCAGTGATTCTCCCACCCTTTCCTCAGTGGGAGAAAAACATTCCAAGAGAGAGGAATTTTGCTTTAATGAAAGACTTTGTCCCATCAAACTGTAATGGCTGAGGGTTTGCAGTTCATATTGTGCTTTTTTGTGTTGTTTTCCAGTGTCTGTGCTCTATGTTTCTTTTAACGATAGTGGGACTCCAGAGGATCCTTTCTCTTGGAATGAAAAGTGTTGAGCTCTGAGATGATAGACCTTAGCTCATGCAGGAATTCATGTCAGACACACCTCCAAGAAATGGCTGTTTTTATGATCATATCTTCTGAGCTTCAAGGCCCAACTCAGCATTTGTAATATTAGCAGGTTTCAAAAAGCTTTTAGATACCTTTCTCATTCTTTTGTCCTTTCATATCTCTGATTCCTGATCCTCACTAAGTCTACTTGGGAGACTATAATCTGATTTTGCCTTTAAAGTGGAAAAAATTTTGTCAAAAAGTAAACCACGCATATTTATTTCAAGAATTCTTTTAAAAATCCTTTATGAGCTACATGCACTGCATTGTTTTGTTTTGTTTTGAAATTACAATGCAGTAGCAAATTTTACTGTGCTCTCTAAAGCTGGCCAGCTTTCTTGCAACAAAAATATCTTTAGTCAGTTACTCAACATAATTTGTATTTATATATAGCATCACACTGAGTGCAGGATCAGACTAAGGCATTGTGCAAGAAAAAGTGATGTGAGAAGCTTGAACAAGGATGATAAAGATGCAAGTTGATGCATTTCTCTGTCAATTGCAACATCTGAGCATGGCTTCAATTTTAGGTCCTTTGGATTACATTTCTTCTCTTTTTGTCTTCAAAATATGAACATATATGCATCAAATGTGCATTGGCATTTTCTCTGGCTTTAGGCATTACTGTATTACAAAAGAAAAGTCAATATAGGGTTTTGGCTTTGTCTTTTTGGGTATTGAACAGGAACTTGTTCCTGGGCGCTCATTGTCTTTTCAAATTGGTGTAATTATTAGATAAGTTTTTAGGTTGTTGGATTTTTTTACCACTTTTATCCTCTAATTTCACCCTACTCTTTTGATTATGAGGTTTGTAAAGTATTTAATTTATTTTCTTAGGTTTTCCCCTCTCTATGGCTGATTTACAGTCTCCCACTCTTGTACTTGTGACCATCACATTCGAAAATCACATTGTATTGTGCAGTGAATTCTTTTTGCTTTTCGCTTCCTAGGGTACCAGGTCCCATCAACTACTCACTACTCACTATTTTAGCACTTATGTTCATGAAAAGAATACCAAAAAAGATTTTGTCTTGTTTTGGAAAAAAGTTTTAAGCCATTTGTCGAAGTAGTGTCAGCTCATGTCTATAAGAACATAAAACTTAAGTTCAGTACCACTTAACAATATAATCTACTTTGCTCATACAAATGCCAGTTTCCCATAGCTCAGAGAAGTTCTTTCTCTGGAAAATGGGAACCTCTGAAGTAGAAAGAAATCATAATTGTAAGCTATGTGTAGCAATTGATTGGAAATTTACAGACAGTAGATAGCATGATATGATTGGATGCTTTACTATTTTCACTATAATCTGAAAGACCAAGACAGGATTCCAATTCATTCCCTGACGGGAGAGAAGTGATAGTTAGCAATGAAGTGACAATATACTACAAGTGCAATATTTTCTTCTGCCATAACTGCTTGCTATGCCATTGTATGTGCATGCAGAAGCACAGTCCAAAGAAAGGTATTCCTAAGACCAAGAACTATCAAGTTTGCAGTGATTGTGATACAGGATCATGATCTGAGGTATGAAAACTCTCTTTTGTTCGTTCTGCAACATTCACAGCATCTCTTCACAGAAGGAATGAATTCATGTCAGAAATGCAGCAGCACCATCTGAGAGACCTGGCCTCATATCAGCTGAGATGTAGTCACCTACCGATAACTAGCACAACACCGATAAGAATCCCAATTGCCTGGCCAACGCTTGGCTTGGAGAGCTCACGTTCCACTTCTATAAAACACGACTGCTCACTTGAACACGTGCAGATGTTTACTGCAAACAGAAGAGCCGTGAAGTTTAGAAGAGAAGCTTAATAGTGCAGTTTGATTATTCTTACATATAACTGTTGTCTTGAAACGATAGTTCTGCATGTAGCGTACCTTCAAGATTCACTTCTCTCTGCAAAGGTGGTCTGCCATTGTCAGTAATTATCATTGGAACAGTATATACCTTCTCTTCAAAGTTAGTATGCTTTGGAGAGAGGTAAGAGTAAGTAGCTGTAAATAAAAAAAAAAAAAAAAAGGATATTCATGTCAGTACAAGGAAGAAATTTAGCTCAACATTCATTACAGCTGCAAGTGCTTTTTCTTAAGGCTGCTTTCCACTTGATGGTACTTCCTGTTTTCCTTCATGTCTTCCTCGGTCTCATTGGTTTGCAGACATTAAGTCAAAAGGGACTGTCTGAATGCTTAGTATGGCCTTTTGTGCCATATGGTCAGAGAATTTCCTTCTTAACTTCTAAAGAAGGCCAAATCTAATGTCGGATAGCGTTACAGTGATATCATTACATCTAAAACAAGAGTATAATCACAAGTTTGTTCAAGACCTGAACAAACCATGGAATTATACAGGGGCATAGCAGTGATCTCTGATCCTTTCCTCCTAATATTTGATCTGTTCTTCTGAACACTACTGAGAATTGAATCTCCACATCTTGGCCAATGGTCAACTCAGAACCCATTCTTTCACATGTGAACTTGAGAGCCTTGGGTTCATCTGAACATGCCTTTTATTGTTCAGCCACCCAGTCTTGTAAGAAACTTCAGCAGGTCTTCACACCTGGTTTCTACTCAGATAACTTTTTATCACCGGTGAACTTTGTCTCCTCTTTGCACATCCACAGGTTTTGCGGATATGTAGAACTGCACAGTCCATAGCAAAAAAAGTTATAGAAAACTAAAAGGAACTCCCTCCACTGCAACAGCTGACCATTTACTCTGATTTCTGCATTTTAAATGATTTATCCTTTCTAAACTTGTCCATTCTGCACTGTGGCAATCCAGATTTATCTAGCAAGACATTTTATCAAAAGACTTTTATGGATTCAGATATGCTTTATCAGCCAAGCACACTTATCCATTTGCTTACTATCCCCCTTCAAAGAAATCTAGCTGATTTGTGAGGCAGGACTTCCCTTTGCACGCAGACAACAGTAATTAATAGACAATTTACAAACAGCTCTATGTCTTTATCAGAAGTGGCTTATATTCTTCTAAGCACACAGTACATTTTATTCTTACATGTTTCTTCTAAGCGTGAGTGAAATTTTAGCTTGCAACATACTAAAGATATTCTCTTGAAAAAAAAATGACTTAGGTGTTCAAATAAATACACGCTAAAATGTATGGAATTTCTTAACAACCTGCATTTTTTCTAACTTAAAATTGGATATGCAACAGTAGGAATGGAAAGGAATTCAATATTTATATTTCCCAAATTATTTACGTTTCATTGTAAGAATAGCATTGTTAACTTACCATTGACTTTTGAGATTTCCCAGTTGTTTCTTGTATCAATATCATCCTTGAGAGAAAAAGTAATTGTAGAGTAAAATTTCTGTTCATCATCATCAGTAGCTCGAATCAGTGCTCTCTGTCCTCCACTGAGCGGGTAGCAGAAGAAAGTAGGATAATCCATATTTAACCGTGGAGGGTTGTCATTCACGTCCTGTAAGCGTAATTCTAAGGGTGTTTTGAATTTCTGAGCCGCGTTATCTGTCAAGTTTAACAGAACGCAAAGTTATAAGTCACAGCTTGGAATTAGAGGTTGGATTGTTTTACCTGTAGCTGTCTTATAGGTATTCTGGTGCAATATCACGCAGGCAGGGGGAGGTGATATTCTATCAGCAGGAGGCAGAGACAACGTCTCAGAAGGTCCTGAGGGGCTCAGGGTAGATGCTACTAGCTTTTTTAAAAGTATGGTTTATTTGTCCCCAGCTCTTGCTAACTACAGAACATTAGCAAGCAAAAGGAGGCAGCTAGACTGTTGTGTCTGGTAAATGGTCATATCCAAAGTCAGAGCACTTGCTCTTTGGAGCACTCTTTTAAGTGTGAAACTGCAAGTTTCCCATCTCTCATCTATTTCTCTCTCGTATATATGGAACACAAGTCAATGCTCTGCCTCAGGGCCAAGACAAGAGACCCAAGAAAAGCTCTCAGAGCCCTATCATTTCTCCTGCCCATTCCTGTAGGAATGGCCCCGCTCCAGCTCAGTGTCTGGAGAAGCACACTTTCTTCCTAACATACAGTAACGGCATCTTTACCCACATCCCCCAGAACAGTGGCCAACATTATTGTTTATCTGTGCTTAAAAAGGGAAAACGGGATTTATATCTCATTCAGTTAGATATAGTCCAGAGTTTTTAACCTCCATTTGATGTAAAACACACAGTGAAATCTCCCCAGATGATCTGCCTGAAAGATCAAAATGAAACTAGGAGCCATAATACATTTCAGACTAACTAATGTATTAGTCTTATTTGTAATACAATGAAATTCTATACAAGGCTACAACTTGCTCTCCAAAACTGTTTTCAGGAAGCTTAAACATATCTATGAGAAGGACTAAAATCTTTATATCTGTATAGGAAAAAAATGGCAAAAAAAGTTGATGCTGAAAATATTGAAGAAATTGTGACCTTCCCTGTATGCAACGTTGCTCAAGCAAATATAACAGCATATGATAGCTAACTTCATGAAAACTGTTTCAACCTTCATTTTCTTCTATATCAAAATATCTTTTAAGAAAGTTATACTCTTAACAGAAATATCCTTCTACATACGTTGCATGTTCCTGTACTTTCCACGTTTTCAGTTTTGCTGCCCTGTCCCCATAAAGTGACAGAAGTGTGATAATTACTCATACAGCAATAAGGGCAGAGGATTCATCTGTGTGTGGATGTAGTTATTTCATTGCTTACTTATCTCTGTTGCAACAACATCAACTCTGTACACTTCTTCTTGTTCTCGATCCAAAGCAGAAGCAGTGTATATCTGCCCAGTGGTTGAATCAATCCTCAGCCATTTCCTCCTGTCACCTTCTAAGGAGTATCTTTAGGAAGAAAAAATCACATAAACCATTTCAAATCAGGAAAAAAAATTGACAGAGCAAATATTTGATGGTCAAGTGGCTAGGTCACTATTGTACTCAAAGAGAGGGGTTCTTGGAAGGGTCTCAGCCAACCAGAAGGGACAGACAGAGGAAGGGAGGCCAAACCCATTGATTTCTGGTGGTGATTAAGCTCAGAGAATAAAGAGTTAGAGCAGAACTATGGGAATGCCACCACCCCTCCAGCTTATGTGTGCTGCAACACCACTTTCCTTATAACTGCAAAACCTGTGGTGTTTCTAGCTTTTGATCCAGAAGTATGCTCTGTCCCAGTCCCACATGCCTCTCTCCCCATCATGTCGGCCATGCCTTGGTTTTGATGAGGACACGAGCCAAAGGGGTGTGGGGATGGGGGCAGAAGGAGCAGTGCAGCCAGGCACCCTTTTATGGATAAGAAAGGGAGCTGGCACCCTGAAATGAACTGCAGTGTAATTATCATAGGAGCAGCCTTGGAACTGGGAATTCTTTAAAGATCACTGCATAATTGCCTGTATGTTACTGTTAAAAACAAAACAAAGGTCTCTGGGTATTTACTTTGACAAATTCAACCACGAACACATGACCCAGTTAAAACACAGACATTTCCTTGAATATTTTTCGTTGAATACTTTTTCAGTACTCATCGCATCAAAAACAGCATGCTGACATACTTGTACATTTTTACTTTTTATTGCACTTCTTTTAACCTATTTTTTAGCATAAATGTAGTTTATGTAAACATGAATTCCTGCCGTCTGTCTCTGTCATCATCCCCCAGAGCTTCTGGACTATGTGGCTCACTGTCAAACCAGTTTGACAGAAGGCCAAGCGTGTTAAGTTCCCAAAAGTTAGGGAAAAGTAGAAAGCCAGATGAGAAACCTCTGGAAATAAAAATCCACTGGAGGCCTAATGGTTGTACTCTGCAACTTCTTGGTGCTTAGTTAAATTTCAAGGATTGTTTGTTTTGGATTGATCTTTTCAGCATTCTAGCTGGGAATCATGCCTCAAGAACCATAAACAATTTTTCTATCCAACACTACTGTAAAAGGTACATTCACACCACACAGCACAGCTTTGTGCATGGCTATGTGTGCTGGCAGAGACTCAAGGTGACTTGACCTTATGACAAAGTGTTGGGCACCAATGAACCAGCTTGAGGTTTTGCAGCCCCTCACAAGCATAGGAATTGGCATTCATGGAACTTTGCATCCAGAGTGGAAGAAGACCTTTAGTCTTTCACAGTCAGAAAAGAAAGTGAATGAATTATCTGTCATGGACTTGAGCTTCGCTATTAGCTGTGTATTTTAGGATAAAAAGTGTTATGAAGTTTCCTGATAGACATGAAAATCAGCTACTGCTCTGCTGGTTCCTGGGAGCATTCCCTGCATCATTCGTTTCTCAAAGACATTTGGTAAAATGTGTTTTGAAACCCTACTATTTTCAAATCAGCTCTGACTTTTTCCTGGAGACATATGTTGGCCTTTTTCACGTTTAGTTTTGTTGTTTCAGGGCCCCATAGGTGATGCTGGTCACAACACAGGTGGATAGATGACTGGAAAAGCACTGCCCAGCAGTCTTCTGCGGGTAGGTCACTGGCCACCACTCAACCACACCACTTCCTTCTACTAAGAAACGAAAATAGGCAAGCTTCTCTAAAAAATGCCTTTTTCTGTATGCAAAATACCTTGTACCTCTATTAGGGAAAAAAAATCTAACTCTTAAGTACAATAAATAAATAAATATTGGTCACTCTTTTTTACCGTACAGCATCCCCCTCAGGATCATGGGCCTCCACCGTCACAATCAGAGTATTTACAGGAACATCTTCAGATACTTCTGCTGTATAAGCTTGCTTGTGGAAGACGGGGGGCTCATCTACATTTGTTACAAAGACTTTGAACAAGGTAAGGGAGCTGGAGTTGTACTGCACTCCTGCCACCAGAGGTTCGGGGTTTGTGGCGTTGATCACCAGGTTGTACACTTCAGCTGTTTCAAAATCAAGAGCCTGGAGAAATCAGAAAAATGTGCCTTCAGCAACGGTCCCACTGCCTGCTTCAGCAAGCACCAGAAAGAAGTGAGAAGGTTCTCATTTTTCATCCGTAGGTCACCTGACTGGGCCTGACCCGTGGTGGGGCAGCAACCCGCAGGCAGAGGCCCTCAGTGCTGCTGCCAGAGGGCAGAGGGGAGCTCCCCTGCCTTTCTCACCATGAGAAACAGCAAAATCCTCTTCTTCCCAAGGAAGATATAGAGGAAATAAGGGAGAGCTGTCAAGAGTAAAATGACACTGGGAACAGTTAACTTAAATGAAACCATATGCCCATTTGGAGGCTTCCTCAGCAACTACATTTCCTAATAATGTTGCCACCTGCCTAAGTTTAATAGCTGTATCCTGTTTACAGCAATAGTATTTATAGTTCCATACTGGAAGGCCTGGGATGACCTCTAGCTGTCAGAAGTCTTGTGAGGGTTGTTACACCATGGAGTTTCTCACAATTGCCTCCTCAGGAAAAAATGATGCTGAGGTTGAGCCTGAAGATAATCAACTAATCACTTCCCTCAGCCCAGCTAGTGTCAGGTGAACTTGATGCTAACAATGTGTCACTCCTTGGAAAATGAGCAATCGTTTTTCCAGACCCATAGTTCATGTCCTTCCAGAAGGAAGAACCGTTTTGCTACTGAAAAGCATAGCTGCAGTGGAAGATGTTCCTTGTATTTCTAATTCCAACGTACAGCATGTGGGATTTATCAGCCACCTCAGCACACACTGACCTTGTTTTTATCGCAATCAATATTTGCCTCTACAGGAACAAACTGCCTCTCTGTCCTGATGCTGAGACAAGACAGTTTCATCTGCTCTTGGTGGCAAAAGCCTCCAACAGCTCGGATCACCAGCAGGGAGGATGGCCGGCCCCGTGACAACCTGCCACCATGACTGCAGCCCATAGCAGCTTTTAGCTGGCTTTCTCTTTTCTAGAGACATTGATGTGAAATCACTCCAATAAAGCCATTTTCTCCCATGGTGCATGAGGATCTCCTGCTATGCCAGAGCAGGAGGCAGCAGCAAAGCCAGCAGCAATGAGTAGGTACATAAAGGAGAGGAATAAATCCGTCCATTCACCTTGTTAATCCTGACAAATCCTCGGTTTGTCTCAGGATCTGTTTCTATGATGAACGTGTTGTTTGGATCTCCTTCCTTCACTTGGTAAATGATGTAAGAGCTCCCTGTGGCAGGCTCATCTGCATCAGTAGCTTGAATTTCTAATAGCACTGTTCCTACCGGGAGATTTTCTGCAACAGTCACGCTGTCATACTGAGAAGAGAGAGATTAAAAAGTGACACAGTGAGCATCCTCCGCAGATGAAAACCTGAGTGCTGCAACAAGCTCAGCAGTGAGCTACCTCACCGCACAAGGGAACCTAGAGCTGCAAGAGGGGCGCTGCAGCAAAATGGCTTTATCCTCTTTGTTAGCAGTATGTCTGGCAAAGGTGGCAGGATCTCTGTCAGTGGGCAAGCTACAAGCACAGCAGCAGTCCTAGACCTTCTGGAGCAGCTTTCACCTCCTCTGGTGAAACCACTCCATCTACATGCACCACCCACAGCAGCAGGGACAGCACAGAGGTGTCTGCTCTGTTCCCTTAGCACCCTCGCCACAGAGACTGTTAAACATGTGACTGGTCCATGCACCATGGGCCATTGCCCCAGTAGCAGCCCAGCACCATTTACTCTTTTTGATGTGTGCCATAACCCAGCAATCTCATTTTGAGACCAGGTCCTGAACTGAGAACTTCTGGTGAGAAAATCAACAGCCTGGTATGTAGGCACAAAGCCAACAGATAGCTGGGCAATGTGGTCAGAAAACCCAAAAAGCAGCACAGCTTCCCCAAGAGGCTGCCGACACCTGATGGGCTGGACAGCTTTCCTGGGCTTGTGTTGCCTAAAGCACAGCAGGAGCTTGGGCACCTGGACCTAAGCATGCTGGCCACTGCAGCACCTGCAGTGAGACTTGGGCCGTCTGCCAGCAGTCAGGGAAGGCCTGCAGATCTCTGCCAGGCCTCAGCACCTCCACCGGAGTGAAAAGCAAGAGCCTGCACTCTGGAACCAAAGGCCAGCAGGTCTGCCTTTGGGCATGGGCCACTGGAACACTGTTTACAGCTACAGAAAATAGAGTTATGTTTTAACTCAACTAGAAGTACATTTCAGCTTTTGGGTTTTCTGGATGCATTAGTGCAATATTTGGAAGTGAACTTGGGAGATGTTAGCTTTTGCCCATTTAACTATTTTAATTAATTTCAAAGCCTTTTCTTCCCTCTTTCCCTTCAGAACATACATTTCTGGAATAAATAGCTTTAATAGAATCATTTCTTTCTATATACAGTTTTAACACCTCAAATTAACTTGTATTTTGGAATTAACTATGAATCAGTCCTGCTGTTTATTGTCTCGACAGACCTTGTAAGCAGGCTTTGCAGCAATACATCGCCTTTATTTTCACTAGCAGAATGCTCTGTTACATGTTCTGCAAATGGTTAGTTTTCCATTGACTTCTGTAGACACTGAGTGCATAATCAAACATGTGTCAGAAGTTTGTTAGAAACATCAAAGATGAGGTTAAAAATACTCACATCCGATTTTTCAAAGATGGGAATCTGGTCGTTGATGTCAATGACATGTATTTGCACATCACAGATTGACTGGAAAACTGCACGGAAAGAGAACAAGCAATGTCACATCAGCCCTTCTTCCAAAAATAACTTTGCTCCAGAAGAGTTCACTGTGTGCAAAAGTGAGCGCTGACAAATTGCTCGAACCAAGCAAAGCCCTGCTATTGTAACAACTTGATTTCCAGTATCTTGTACTGGGTAAAAACCTCATTCTATCTTACTACTCGCTTTTCCAGTTTCCTCAACACTGGTCCATCCTGTTTTGTTTCATTTCCCTCACCTTTGTTTCACTGTCTCAGCTACGAACATTGTTATCTTTCTCCATATCACTTTCACATATAAAAACTAACCCCCAGGATGTTATTTTGCCTTGTCCTCTCGGTGGGCCATTGGGCAGCACCCTCACTTCCATTACAGCCAGACTTAAACCTCAGATCTGCATAAATCTAAGCTCTCCCTGATCAGGGGCACCATAGCTAGGGGTCCCATACTCTCACTGCGCACCATTCCAGTGCAGCTTGATTTTAGTGTTTTCTGCATGTGGTCCATAAACTGAAGGTTAAAAACTGTATGGTTGGAATTCAAATAAGCATCCAAAGCAATTCACTGGTGTCTCCTGCAGCAAGGGTCTCACATATCTCTCTAAGTGATGCTGTTTCACTAAGGAATGCATCACATTGCTTTATGTAGAAGCAAGTTCCTCCAAGCACAAATTTTGAGGACTTCAGCTTCAAGCTTTACTGTGGATTTTGATTTCCTTTCCATTTAGTGAACCACAAAGGACTCCTGGGAACTTGCATAGTGGACAAGATTGTTTTTTCAGGATGAATTTCAGCTCTTAGTCTTCTAAAATACACCATCTGGGCAGCTGCATTTAATATCTTAATATCTTCTGTGTGTGTGTGTGTACCTTTGAGATGTTTTAGAGGGAAAATGCAATATCTAAACAATTGAGCATATGATCTTTTCATTTTTTTCCCCTGTGCAAGGAAATCTTCAGTTAACAAAGTGCTTGGTTTAACCATGCACTGCCCTAGAGCTGGTTTCCTCACATATTTGCACTGTGAATCACAATTAACGTATCTGCACCTCATGAACAAGGAAAGACAGTTCCAGGGAAAGCCAGCTCCCAGTGCTGCTTCCAGTGAATTCCCTAGGATTATTTATCTCATCTCTTGGACACTGAGGACAAAATTACTTCAACATATAACAGGAAGCATTACGTACCTGAATCTGTCGCCAGCACCTTCAAGGAATAGTTGGATGCAATGCGCTTGTTTAATGAAAGTCCAATTAACTGCAAGATCCCAGTGTCTTGCTGAACAAAGAACAGATTACTTGCAGGAACAGCAGGAACCTGGCTCAGAAGTTTGTACTGCAGACGCGAATTAAGGGTGTCCTTCTGATCCATGTCTGTAGCAGACACAACACCAATACTACTTCCTGTGGCAGAGGAGAGACCAGAGTCAGACAGATAATGCAGGGGTCCTATTTCTGCACAGAGGTAACACTGACAACAGCAACACGGATGGAAGCAGAGTGATAATACAGCTCCGTGGATGCAATGCTGCAATGGACACAATCATTTGACTTCTTAGAGCTTTTTCCTTAAGTATCCCAACCAGCTGGTTTGGGCTTGGGGCAGTCCAACTGTGCTATTTCTTTTGATCCGAAGAAGGGACTGTAATAGACACTTTAGCCTTGAAACCAATTAAGTGATGTGAAGACTTAGGGATGGATTTCAGTAATGGCCCATTGAAATCAAAGGGATTATGCTGGAGGAGCACAAGGATGTGGGGAAATGGGCTCATAGCACTTTTAAAACAGTATTTCTAGAAATGATAACAACCAAAATGATAATAGAAGTGTTGGTTTGGGCTTCTTTGTTTGCTCGTTTGTTTGTTTTTTTTTTTACATTCTAAGCACTAGTCCAAAACTGTGGTTATGGGAAAATGCAATTTAATGTTTTAAAGGGAACACTACTTTTTAAATACTGGTTTGGAGCCAGTCCTCAGGTTATTGAGGTCCTTTCCATGTGAATTATCAGAATGAAAACAACAGGGCTGTTGGCACAGAAGAATATTCTTCTGGGGTTCTCCATTTTACTCATTGGGATCAGAATTTCTAGCTCTGTTTGCACCCACCTGGAAACAATAAGAGGACCACAATGATGTGTGTAAATGAATAGCAGCTGTTTTCTTACCTCCACCTTCATTTTCTTGAACTTCCAGTACAGTAAGTTTATTCTGGCATACAGGGGGGTTGTCGTTAATGTCTTCCACAACGACATTAATTTTCAGAGGCTTGTCCACCAGTTCTCCCTCTTTATCTTTTGTGACCACAAAGAATGAATACTGAAATGAGGGTAGTGAGATTAGATGTGTTGAATGTCCACAACGACATTTTTGCATTTAAATGGATAACTATGGGAGCTTTCCATGAAAGCGAAATATTCTCTCATTCAACTGATCAGTATTTTCCCTCTGTTTACTTCAGAGCTCTTCCATGATGCCTTTGCGCCCAAGGTCTGAGTTCTCAAAAGAACTGCAAAGTCCTGAATATTTCACTATGCTGTGAACTTACTCTCTCAAAAATTAAAAAAAAAAAGAAAAAGAAAAGAAAAAAAGCAGAAATATCATTTTTGTTACTTTGCAAATGAAGC
This sequence comes from Penelope pileata, assembly GCA_013396635.1. Classification (NCBI taxonomy): domain Eukaryota; kingdom Metazoa; phylum Chordata; class Aves; order Galliformes; family Cracidae; genus Penelope; species Penelope pileata. The sequence goes on from WBMW01005542.1 coordinate 1,353,815, forward strand.
TGTCAAATCCAAAGAAGGAATTTCTCCAGTATAGCTGATCCCTAGCCTTTTTGTCCCCAAATTTCCTCCAAGAAAAAAGGACGGATCTGTATAGAAGCTCCCTGTATGGGGAACTTCAGGGTAACTTTACAGTTATAGCTGCAACTCAGACTCCTCCTCTGCCATGGTCCTTGGGATCTGGAATGGATTTATAATGTCCTCTGCTTATGCACCCTACAAGCCTGCCATGGTGTGTTCTGCATGGGACATTGTACATAATGCTGCGGGTGGTGATTGCTACACCAGGTTCATGGAGAAGTATTGGTAGAAAACAGGAGACTGTCTTACAATGTAGTAGGTGAATATGCTTTCGTATCTACTAAGAAATAAAAATTTCTTTCTTTTTTTCCCCTCTGTCTCCTCTAACTTTCTTGTATTTACTCCACCATCAGTAATCATTTTCCTGCTATGCTCTCTCCCACTGGTGAGGTTGTATGTGTTTACTTACAGCATCCTTCTCTTCCCTGTCCAATGGCTCAGTCACATAAATAACTCCATTTTGATCGATGGAAAATGGGAGCTTGCCCAGACTCTCTTTTTCAAAAATCTCATAAATTACTTCTGGCTCATTTGAGTGCACCTAAAACCACAAGAATTATTCAGGATAGGAAGTCACAATTGTGGACTGAGATTTAACAGGGATCATTCTGGGGTCACAAACAGAAAAGATAGCATTCCTGTTAGCTTCATAAACAAGAAAATCAGTAATTTGGCAGGCTCTTGCGACAAGGCTCAGGAAAACAGACTGATAATCCATCCTCATTCTCTGAACTGTTGTGGTGAAGCCATTTTACCCCAGTTTCTCCAGCTGCCAAACGTGGTCTATGACATCTATCTTTTTGTGGAAGAATTTTGCGAAGGCGAATGGTGGTAAGGGAGAAAGAATTACTATTTGACTATCTTAATACTAATTTCTTCCATCTCCTTGCACTGCCTATTCCTGTTTGTTGTTTTTGGTTTGTCTAATTCAGAGATGTGGAGCAACAAAGCAAATATCCACTATCTATCTGCACGTACGTGTGTGCAAGCTCGTTACATGCATCAATGTCTGTACTAGGAAATCTTTAGTTGGGTACATCAGATCTAAAATTAAATGCAGTAAGGAGTGCCAAATTAGTGAAGGAGTTGGTATTACTGTTTGCATTTCATACACTATAGTAGCAACTGCATTTCATTTTCCACTAGGCAGAATCAAAGTGTCAATAGCGGCCATGTAAAATTTATATATAAGCCACCTAGAATGTGAGCACCATGCACATCAGTTTTTCTTTCACCTGCTTTCACTCTGGGCTTCCTTGGGCTGTCACTGAGGCCAGTGGGAACAGCACCCAGCCAGATAGTCCTGCAGACACAATTGGAGGAATCCCATCATGCCCAGGGGATTACAGCACTGAGGGTGCCAGTGCCAAGGTGGTTATCAAAGCCAAACATTTCTGAAAGGATGTTGGCCTGTTGGTTAATATTTACTGGTGCATACATCACTTTCATTCTGTAGTTATGGGCAAAATGTTTTGTGTTTGCCCAGTGAAAAGTCTGAGGAAGAGAAACACTGTGGGAATGCAGGAATCTGAAGGTCATTTAAACCCTTCTTAGATACTTTTGGCATAGCATGTCCACTGTGCCACACAAAACTGGCCACAGATGGTATCTCTAGGTAAGGGGAACTACTTCCAACAGGATTGCAGTGGAGCTGGACCCCTGGCAAGCTGTTCTGTAGACGGAAGAAGCTACCCTCAAAATGACCTTAAGTGGGCCAGATCTCGGCTTGTCCAAAGCCTGGAGGACCTACTGTGTTACAGCAAGGCTGAAGAAAACACAACAGGAGAAGAGAGTGGCACCACCACAGAGGAACCAACTTGCCACATTCCAAGAACTAAATGGCATATCTTCAGCAGAGGCCACACATCTGCTGTCACTGAAAGGACTGTCCCCCCAGACTTTTCTCACAGGCTACTAGATTTCAAAGCTCTGTTTCAATCTGAAAGATAAAACTCACTCAGGGTGTCCTCCCTTTATCTTTCACACTGTGCCAAATAGCCTTGTAAAACACCATCTGTCTTTCAGGCATTACACTGTAAGAAAATTTTCTGAAATTTTCCTCTGTCCATGGGGTATTCTTGGTGATGCCACCAGCCTCTTCAAACTGAAGGACAAAGTATTGTGACTCTATCTCAGTCACCTTCAGCCCATTAATTTCATACTAACAATATGCTAACGAGCCCTGCCCTAAAGATCGTTTTCAAAGGATATCAAATAACTGGGCGGTGCCAAAGTTCTTCTGGAGAATTCATTGCTGAATGCATTGAGCTGGGATAAAACAACTGTGGCACCAAGTAGCCTTGCAGGGACTGCGGCCAAGGGCCCTACCTGGCTGATGTTGACAGGATGAGTCTGGGTTGAGTTTTCCTTAATTGTGATGGTGGGGGGAGCCTTCCACAGGCTCTCCTTCACAGTGATGATCACGTCAACACTGTTGGCAAAAGCGTTTTCTGTCATCCCTGCCATGTCCTTCACGGAGACGAGGAGCGTGAAGGTGTCCTGCTTTTGGGGGTCTAAGTAATAAGAGCCTAGAGAAAGAGAGAAGAGTTGTGAGTGGAATGAAGCACAGCCTGGGAGACCTTTCACCTGATCATTGCCCTCTATATGCATCTAGCTTCTACATCTCTTGGAGGCTCACTCCTTAGATGGGCCTCTATGCCAAATCCCAGCAAGCTGCTTCCTCTGCTTCTCTGTGTGACGCAGCACAGCACTGTGGACACAGCTGCTCCTTGTAACCCAACTAACTTGAGATCTCTGTGCTGTTGTCTCACATGGTGCAGATGCAACACCAAACAGCACTCTTGTTGGCATTTGTTCAGTCCAGCAAAAAAGATGCTTTTTTAAAAAACATTGCAGTTTAGCTTGGATTGTGTGACTGGCAGAACTTTCTCTGCATTTTTCAAGTTGCTGCTTTTGGTTTTCTAGACTTCAAGAAATAGAACTAACCCAAGGATCTGACTCAGTGTAGTCCTTGCTGTTGTTTTATTTCTATATGTATCCAGGAATGCATGCTTGTTGTTCAACAGACAAATAATTTTACATACCTGTCCAACTCGGTGAGATTTCTCCAGTGACACTGTCGATCTGGAAAAGCATTTCTGGATAAGGGTTGGGAAAATGGTGGAGAATGCTGTACGTCAGTTGTGCATGGGGAGTTGTAGGATCGTCAAGGTCAGTGGCATGGACGCGCATGAAGGGCTTGCCTGTTTGGATTGGAGAAATAGTGGTAAGAGACAACTTAGTCTCAACACATTGTCTGTTTGTGCAGAGCTCACAAGCAGGAAAGTCAGCTTATGGTGAACTGCCACAATTTTATTCCACAGCTCCTGTGTTAAGCCATGTTTGGGCATGGAGATCATGTTGCCTTTGTGCCAGCCCATGGGTCCACTATCCCACTGTCTCTGCCTAACAAGGTCACAACAGGGGTGAAAACCAGTAGATACAGAAGTGGCAGAGCTAACTCAAAGAGCTACCTACCAGCCAAAGAGTGCCTGCACCTGGATTGTAGCTCATGGGTAGCTCTTTAAAGCCACTTTGCAGTCCTTATGCAAATCAGTTCAACTCAAAGCACTTTGAGAAAAATGCCATACAATCGTGATACACTTGTAAACAAAAGAGCAATCATAGAATGAAAATAATAGAGATATATGGTAAAATCAGTAATTTTTTGCATTTTGAGAACCTATGTAACATTCAAAATCTTTTTGTCTTGAATTCAGCTGAATTATAAGAAAAGATATTGCAGAGTGGTTTTCTGGTCTCATAGAGCCTTATATGCATATTATTTATTGAAAGTTTCTTCTTGATTCCAAGATCACAGTGATAACAGCTGGCTAAGTCCTTTTTTTCATTTCCAAAATATGGGTCTCAAACTGCTCTTTGAAACTTCCCTGTTATTGGAATGGATGTCTGCAATCCATAATCCCAGTCTGTCTGGTAAATACTAAGATTCAGCCTACGTTCTGAGAAGCATGTCACAGTAAACACGTAGCCCCTGTATACACTTTTATTATTTCTCTGATGTGCAAAGATTTACATATCTTTAACATTCTCTTTCTGTATAATTGTATTTGGCAACTTTTAAATTTCTTCAAGTATAGGGTTGTTTGGTTGTTTTTTTGTTTGGGTTTTTTTTCAGTGCAATGGAGAAGGCAGAAATATTTCCCTATTAAATGCTTGCAGAGCAAGCGAATATGAAAAATTTCTGATTAGACTCATCCCTTTATACCACATAGCAGCCACCTGTTTGCACATTCATTTATATTATACTTGCTTGTATCTTTATTTGGTACAATTCTGTGGGAAGGAAAACTTCTTTTTCAGCTTGTTGAAGCGTAGCACCCAGTTTATCTTATTATTTAACTATTCTATCTAACTTCCTATTAACTTCAATATTTAATTATGACAATGATTACCTGGACGGGAGTTCTGTCTCACTACTCCAGTGTATTTTGTTTGGTCAAATTTTGGTGGGTTGTCATTGATATCCTCAACATATATTGTAACAGCATATGGACCTTCCACTACATTTCCATTTTCATCCACGCTTTCCACCTTGATTTGGAAAAAGAAAGAACAACAAAGAAATATTTTAATGCAGATAAATTTGAGATTTAAAGACCTAAATGAAAAGCAGATCGTCAAATGCAAAGTCATTCTTACTGGGGTGCAAATCTAGTGAGAGTCATCCCTGGGTGGCTCCAACTACAAGGACAAATTCATCACAGTACCTTGCTGACACTGATTCACCATAGTATGTAATGTCAGCAAAACAACCTACTACTCCTGCAGTTGCTGACATTTTTCAGAATGCAATTTCTAAATTCCAGTCTCAGCAGACTACTTGTACTCTTGCACAGCTTAGACCTCAAGGTTTTCTTTAAATAGAAATGGATACTTTCTAAAGAACAAGGAGAAAACTCAACATGAAATAGAGGACTCAAGTGTACCATTGTTAACATCAACCAGAAAAGTAGGCTGATCCAAAGGTTTGTTAATAAAACTTAATTCTTAGTTTTGATTACATTTTTATTCAAAACATTTTGTTTTCTCATTTTTCAGCCTTGTTTGAATTTAAAGCACCAAGTATATACTATGTTTGTCAGACTTCATTTTGTTTGCACATAATAGATCAAATCATGATTATTAATGCCTAACCAAGCATCATTTTTCAGTTCTGTCATCTTTTTTCGTCTGTGAAGAATTCGCAAGTTTAGAGTTAGCAACTTCTGGGACTAGAAAATTGTTCTTTCCGGTACTTGCCATTCCAAGTGAGCTTAGAGCTGGTAACATGAAATCATTAAACCTGAAGTGCTAGACATCTTGTTCTTTAGAAAAATAGCTAAGGCTAGCTAAAACATCATCATGTCCTCTGTCTGCTCAAACATTCATCCTCTCATGATCATTTCCTTCTCCACTGCTAGTGCCTCAAAGGAAGGAAATGGCATTTTTGACATAGAATAAGAGCACAAGGTTTTACTGAGGCAAAAAGATTGTTTACCTGTTGTCCCACTCCCAACAGTGTTCACAATAAGATCCTGGTGGAATGAATATAGTAACAGCAGACAGACAGACAAGCACACCATCATCTTTCCTCTAATAGTCTCCAACATCTGCCAAACAGCTTTCTGCTGCTGCCTAACACAGGTTAGATCTGTGCTTCTGTGTCTAAATATCGTCTAGTCACATAATATATCACTAAGTAGATTATAACCTTCCTAAATAGATGACAATAGTTTATTTTCATGTTCTAACCGTGGAATTCACCCCACCAGTCTTCAGCAGTAACAGGCAACTTTTATTCACGGTGCCATATTTCAAGTGTCCTCCTCATGTTAGGACAATTTAGGGATTGGTTTTGACATTAGGGTAATTTTTGTTCTCAGTATAACCTCCGTTTGCAAAGGAGCATCTTCCTGTACAAAGTCCTTCAGAACTGTAAAATCGTATCTTTGAGCAATGCTCAATATTGCTGTTATATTGCTGTTAATACAGTCAATAGGGCTGTTAATATAGACAAAAGAAAGAATCTGAAATTTCAGCGCAGTTCTCAATCAATTTCATGTTTCTGCCCCCCAAAAAACTGAACATGAATAACCATTCCTTTCTATTTTTTAATGAATTTTTACCTGCAGCCTGTGCACAGCTTTGGTCTCCCAGTCCAGAGAGCCATTCAGATATAGCGTTCCCGTATCGGGCAGAATGTCAATTAGTTCATCTTTGTCACCAGTCGCTCTGAAACTCACACCGGGAGACTCAGATGTGAACTAGAATGTGGAAAAATCAGAGGAAAAATCAATGGTGTTTTTCAGCATTTTCACCATAATTTAAATAATTTGGGGCTTTTTTGTCTTTTAAAACCTATTGCCAACAGTGTGCTTAGCTTGAGGAATGATACTGCAAGAGTCTGCTCAAAAAATCTGCTGTTTTCTGACCCTCCTCCAAAACTGAGGAGTTTTCACATTATTTCCTGAATGCTGCAGGAAATCCCAATTGTGGTTTCTTTCCAAAGCAAACGTCTGCCTAGGACGGGACTTTGTCTGAGCACGGGAATGGAAAATAATGACACACATCCTCCATTTGCCTGGGAGCTGGATCTGTCCTTCTGTGGTTATGGTTTTGAGAAGAAAACCTCACAGCCTAGAGAAAATGATGACACAAGTTGCATGGAAACCCATTCTCGAGGAATGCTGATTTTATTAATCTCTGTCTTACAATATGCTCTTAATAAGTGCTTGGGAGATGGGCTTGGCTCCTGTTTTTTACATGTAGACTGTTGAATTCTCAGATAAAGGAAGTCAAAGTTAATTTCAAATCCTCTGCTCTTCCCACCAGCATGGACAGCAATATCATCCACGAGGTCAGCACATGAGAACTGCAGGGTTTTTGATGAGTGGATGCTGAGAGATTACCTGGTAAATGGGGCGCACTCCTGTTCCTTCTGGAATTGAGAAATTCATATCTTTCAGAGGCCCAGTTAAATGCAGGTTCCCCAAATTCTGGCACACAGCCTGTGAGGGGGGAAGATAGAGAGGTGGAGGAGAGCAGCTGAAGAATGTCTGCTGTCATCACGAACAAACAGCAACCCCCCACCACTGGCCCGCCTGCAAGTTATGTTGCTGCAGTGTAATGGAAGAGACACTCGTGCTGAACATCTCCTTGTTCTTTAGTGCATATCCATTTTTAAGGACAGTGTTATTTTTCAGTTAATTTAAAAACAAACATTTGGGTCCTGCCCTTTTCTAACCACTATAGAATGAACTGAGATTTGACCTACTTTCAAGAGCAAACAGGTACAATGAAGATATGAAGGTAGACTAAGATCAAGAGGAGATTCAGAAGTGTTTCTGAAATGCATCCGTGTCCCCTGCAGGCCCAGCCACATCCCACCCAGGAACCATGCGATCCTGTGGCCACACGTGCTGGGGTCCCCAGCACCCCACCTGAAGAAGGGGAGGAACTGGGGATACACCCCTTGTAATTTCCTCAGAAAATCCAAACAGGACCATGAACTGTTATGTGAGGAAAAGAGCTCAGCCTCTCCAGGTCTCCGACTCCACCACTCTCAGTACCCCGGCCTTCAGAGCAGGCCACACAGACCCTGTGCCTTCTCATTAGCTGTTTGTAAGCATAAACCTTGGCCAAAGCAAGCATATTCTGCTGATACCTAGCTGGCAATCCTTCACAGGCTAGTTGTTTTGGCAATTTTTTTATAAGTTTTTTAACCAACCCCTCTCTGGTGCCCTAAGATCTCCAGACACACGCTTGCCCTAATGTTTCAGGGCAGCTCTTGCTTCCAACTGAAAAAGGAAAAGCAAAAATCAATCTCTTAGAGCATCTCTTGCATACAATACAATTCAATCTGAAGTTCTGGAAAGGCGAAACCAAAAGCCCTTAATAAATACCTACTCTCCTCTCTCTGTCTCCGAGGTTATGGAAACTGCCTGCCAGAATTAGGGCTCTGTTGTTGAGCTACACTCCTTGTGGAGAGTCTTACAGAGTTTCCCTCCTCTTCTTCCAGAGGAAAAATAAGTTTGTTCTGCTTTATGGATTCAGAGAGTCATTGCCACGCTGTCCACAGCGATTTGAAGACAGGCTCTGGGAGTGAATATTCTCTGCTGCATGACTTTTCCCCTGGATTTGCTCCTCTTGCTGCTGGGACAGCTATCTGGCTTCTCACAGAAAAGCACAGCTTACATATCACCAAGGGAAAACTTAATTCCAACTATGACAAGAACATAGCGAAGTTCAGCACAATTTACCCTAAAGCGCTGCTCTGTGTGTGTATATGTCACCAGTTGCATTTGAATAACGCCAGATTTTGCTTATTAATAGCCACAGATTTTGCCCTCTTCGCCTGCAAGGGTTTGTGACTTCTTTTTTGCAAATGGGAAAACTAGAATATTGTGAGAACTGGGGAAGGAGTTGAGAGGGGAGAGGGAAGGATGCTATGAACACCAATGAGGGTAGAAACATGCTCCAAGAAGCCATGTAATAGCTATGCATACCAGGAAAGAGTACTTCATGGCTGCCCTTTGATTTTTCACTAGATGATGATGGCTGGTTGATCTCAAGACCGGAGGTCAGCAGGACCCCAGATCTGCTCTTCCCATGTGGCACTGATGGGCATAGTCTGACCTCTGAAGGACAAATCTCTGGAGGTTTTCCCAGGAGCATTTTGTGGTGTGATCTTGGTCTTGTTTGACAGGGGGAGTTGCCCCACCGTGGAGGAACAAAGGCTGACACCATAAAACCCAGCAGGTTCAAAGTGCAAGCTGTGAAGCAAGGGAGATATCTCTTCCTGTCCATTAAAATTACTTTATGCGCACCATAAATGTTTCCAAACGTATGTCTACAACATGAATCACTCCTCAGGGGCCTAAAGGGCAAATAAGGTTTACTCCTCGGCCCATATCTGGCTGACAGCTCAATTGCAGACAGCCCTAGGGCTGTGGCCTGGCTTCTTGGGACCTGGCACTGCCAGGGCCACAACCTCTGGAACGGGAAGCAGCAGCAAGGTGCTCCCTGCTGCACACTGTCCCTGCACCCAGGGTCTCCATATTTTAAAGCATTTTTCACAGACTTGAATTTGACTCATGTTTTATCTTTTCTGTTGATTTCAATTTTAAAGGAGGAGCGGTCAGCAAAGCCTTTACAAACATCAGTAAATCTACTGAATTTAAAATATGAGGTCAACAAATAACATAATTAATACATTTCAGTTCCAGAAAATTATCTGAGAAGAGATTTATATACATGGAATAAAGAGGTTAAATAGTTAATAAGCATGGTTTAAAACATATGCCATTATATGTCATAGAATTCATTCAATATGTCAGCATATGTATGAATTATTATACAGAACAATGCACTGCGATGACACAGATGTCTTCACAATTTGTTGGTTTGCTACAGTATTTATAAATCTTAACTAGTGAAAAAACAATCTATTGGAAAATTTAGCATCTAAGGAGGAACTATAAGAGGCAAGATAGATAAATCAGTTTCTTCCAAATATTTTAATTTTTTTCCTAATGATTGACATGGCTGCTTAACTTTTGGCCACAAGATCACACACACAGCTGGAGTGTCCACCCGCACCCTGGGTTACAGCCTCTTAGCTGGGCACCTTTAGGGTTAGAGCTCAGCAGCTCCAGGGCAACCTTTGACATTTGTTCCCAGATAAATGAAGGAAAAACTACAACTCACCCACTGAATGGCAAGCAGAAACTGAAGTCCACACAACTTAAACATACTGGAATATGATTTGCCTCAGCTCCTGCAAAGAAGAGGTGAGAGTCACTTTAAGCCCACAGAGTTGGCCAACTGCATTTACACACAGAGGTTACAGGTACACCTTCTTAAAGTCGTAGGGGTGAGCACCAGAAGACCGCTCGCCCTTCCCTGGGGCATTGGCAGCAGACACAGCGCAGGTGTCCCTGGGCTGGCTGTGCCCATCAGCTCTGTCCCTGGACTGCTGGAGATCCCATGTGCTGTGAGAGCCTCCAATAGCTGCCAGAAAGAAGTTAGAACTTGAAGACGTGCAGCCTCACTGCCACGCTGACCAGCATCACGCAAGCCCTATTTTCATTTCTGCTTTACTGAACGCAACAGCATGTTCACAGGGAACATACAACCACAGAAAACTGTCTCATGGAAGCCATCCTGAGGGTCCTGTCTTCTGATCACAAAAACCACCCCTCGCACTGTGCAGAAGCAGAGGGAACAGGAGGTTTCTGCACTCCTTAAAACAACCTGGCTACTGGAAATGAAATTCCCCATCCAGGCTGCACTGCTTGCCTTGAGGGAACCTGATTTTCAAAAAAAGGCAGTTGTTGGTATTACATCCTTCTGCAAATGAAATGAGCTCTTCAAAAATAAAATGTTGCTTTCTCACTACTTCTAGATTTTAACTGAAGGGATGAGGCTGGTTCTGGAGAGGTGAGGTTGGTGTACAGTGCTGATGTCTCCGGTGTGGCTCCACATTAACTTGGCTCACACCTGTAGGTATCCTTCAGCGACCACAGCCCTCTCCCATAGAGGAACCCACTAAGAAAAAATGTATGGATGCACAGCCCCCTCCAGATGCCGTTCAGCTTGGCCTTTCCATCACACCTTTTTTAAACTATTCTTTCCTCAATGGCTGACCAAAAATAGGACCTGAAAATATAGAAACTGTTGTCCACGTTGCTGCTCTGTCTAGCACTTATTTCAATGCATGGCACAGGACTTCGTCTTGCAGACCCATTCTGAGCAGGGTTTCAATTGCGTGCTATGACACACACGACCTTTTCCATGAACAAGAGCTAGCTGGGCGGGTACTGGAAGAAAATAAATGGCACTCCTTTGGAAGCAGAGGTGACAAGGAAGGTCGTTAAATCTGTCTAGAAAGTACGGCTGAAGGGAAACCCTTGCAGTTGTCTGGCAATTATGCTGTTAAGCAGGTCCCTCATTGGCCTGCCTGCCCCAGAGGAGATGGGACCTGGCACAAGCAAGACAGAGAGAAGAAATTTTGAACTACCTGGGAAGATACTTTGAACCAAGACCGCTCCTGACGTTGCACTTAGATAGCCTAAGGAGATTTGTGCCATTCTTCCGTCTGTCTGACAGACTCTCCACTCCTCCCAGCACCTTCTGAATACGTTGGCCAGTTTCAACTGTGTTTGGTAGCAGACAGGAACCTCAAAATGCTAATTCCTTATTAATTTGTGATGGCAGCTGGGACAGAAGATCTGAGGATATCATGGTTTGGATTTAGGGAAAAGAGAAGGAAAAAGAGAGGAGAGCACTTATGGATGAGACACATCCATCCTTAGTGTAAGGGACAGAAAATGTTGAAAAATTCACTCCTCTACACAGCTGTCCATCTGTGTTCTGTCTTGGTCAGGTGTCTGCCCAGAGGTGACTGCAAAGTGCAGCAGTGGAAATACAGCCATTTCTTGGATTGGACACAAAAAGTGTCCTTACGTTCCCTCCTCTTTGGACACAAATACCATGCCATAATGTTGTGCCCTTGTCAGTGCCTGTTGTAAGACCACTACGAGTGGCTTGAATCTTCATCCTGGGCATTTTCACTGTCAACTGTTACATGACTGAAAGCTGCTGTCAAGCCTTGGCACTACCAAAGACGAGAACAGCAAAATGCATGCTCTGTCATTCAGAATAGAGTTTCAACGTATATAAACTCATATAAACCTTTTCATTATTAGGCAGCTTCAGGATTAGAATAGGATCAGCATAAATAAAAGCAGCCTGAGATCTGGCTGAGGACTAGACCCATATTTCCCCCTCCTTGTCTCTGTTTCATTTCTCTGTTTCACTTCACCCTATAACCCTAATAGTCCCTTCTGGTTCCCATGCCTGAACAGAAATGTCTATGATAGCCAGCACACACAGATCTCAGCGACTTTTGGCAATAGACGTTCAGAGAACAAAGAATATTCCCAGAGGCTAAGGATCAGGAACAATCAAAAGTATTTGGTTCCATGGAAAAAAAAAAAAAAAGTTGATTTTCTTTAAATGATTGATTTCAAATGTTAAAATTCAGTGAAGAGAAAACAGAGGAAATTGATCCAAATCAAATACAAACCAGACTAAGCCTCAGCACAGCAGACATCCATTTTACAAGGACAGCTGAGTTCCTAACATAGCCAGCAAAGCCTTCAGCAAACCCCTTGCTTCAGCTTTTAAAATCTTTCAGTGAAATGACTCCTAGCCCATCCCTTACCTGTAACACAAAAAGTTTGCTTTGATCTAAAAAATACTTCTTCCTTTCATCTGCGGAGTTTGCCTTCTTGCAGGTTGGCCGTGTCCGTCTGTGCTTCCCCACACAGTGCGGAGTTTCTGAGACTCGCCCTAGAGGTTCAGCGGCTCAAACATTAACAGCATAGAGAATTATTGATTCTTAATGACTAGGTGTGGTAGTACGAAATGGCAGCCACGGAAGGAAGCAGTGCAGCTCTGAGATAATTTACAGCCTTCAGTAGGTTTTATATCCTTTGGGGTTTTTCTTCTGAATTCAGTTTTCCAGTGGGGTCACAAGGAATGGAACCACAGGAGGAAAGTGGTCCTTTTGGTAGGACAGGAGGTGGCAAGGAGACAGAATGGGCCCTGGGTAGAGAAAGCATTTGCTGCTTGCCCCGTCACAGGGATAGTTCACAGATGGAAGACAAAGTTTTGGACATAAAGGTGATGTGTTTCCACACTGGGTCTGTGCACGGGGAGGGCTCACCCTGTTTGTAAGGATAATTCGTCAGTTGTGGATTCAAAGGGCTTAAATTCTGCCTGAGCTCTGCAGCAAACTTACTTTGGGCAAATCACTTGCCCATTTCCAGATGCTCTTCTCATAATGGATGCAATAGTTTCTTTTCCTTGTGTGTCAGCTTTCATATCTGTTTAGGTTTTCAGCCCTTCAGGGTAACCAATACCTGTTAGTCTCTATACTACAACACCTATGGTAAGGGGAATTTAAATCAATTGGACTGTAAAGGGCTGTGGTAAATAAAAAAAATAACAACTTCTGTCTTTGAGTTCCTAAGTGCGTTAGATCATTCTTGAACATTGTTTAATTACTTGTGTGTTTCATTAAGCATTTTCCGAATCATGCATCCAAAGAAAGAAGTGTTTAGAATCACTTATAGCTGGAAGGTGTACAATTCTGGGAAGGGTGAGCTTTCTGTTTGTACTCCAGATCACAATTTAATCTTGAAAACAGCATTTGTTTCTGTAGGGGAAAGCCTCTAGACAATGCTTTCAGAATGCTTTCAAACACAACTGTTCTTCATTTGCTCACGTACTCAGAGTGATTCAGCCACTCTCAAAAGCGGCCTGCTAGTAGTGAGTTGTCTTTGGAGCACAGCTGAAAAACTAGAGTTTCCATTAAAACATTAGAAGTCATCAATAATGATTTCAAAGAAAATATAATAAGGAGAAGGCAATTGGACTTACTTGGAAATATGTTGACTTTAAAGTGATTTAAGTGCAGATTAATTGTGTATTAGTTGAACATGAATGAGCAATGTTTTCAAAATGAAGCCTAAAGTAATAAACTCTTGTGAACAGTTTCTGAACGTCATTTTTAGCCCTCCTTTTCTTTAAAAAATGCAGAATAAGTCGAGTAGTGATGTCAGAAGTCAGAGCCACGTTAAGAGGTTCCCTTTAAAATGTTAGTCTACTCGGATGTCCTATTGTTGAGAAGTGCATTGGGAACTTTAAATACAGATTTAAGAAACCTAATTTGTTTAGTTGAATGCATCTATTTTTTAAAGCCCCTGGAAGAGGTGAGGCTGCTCACCCCCCAGCATCTTTCTTTTGCTGAAATACTTTCCCAGCTGCAGAGCAACTGCTTACAGGTTGTAAGCACATAGGAAAAAAATCTCCCATGTCAAAAGTATTACGAAGTCCAGAAGCACTTAAGGCTTTAAAATAGTCATAACATGATGCCATAGATAAAATCACAAGAAGAGACTCAGCACTGAGACTGAATCTTTGAGCCAGCAGCTTCTCTGAGTAAATCTGATGAAAAGAAGGCGAGTGTCCAGGTGTTTATTGTGTGAATCATTGTCCAACGAGTCAGTTTTTCCAGAAACAACTCTTCTCATATCATTAGTCACATCCTTTTCTCTCTTCCTATTTATCAGTGTTGACATTTCTCCCTCTTTCGTTTTTTATTTTTCCTTCTTGTCTTTTTACTTTTTCTCTTTGTTTCAATTCACCTCATGAGTCTCCACATACCGCATCTATTCCCAAAACTAACAGGACCTCCCTGGCCTCAGCTGCTTTCTCTTTCTTCTTGTTTAGAAAATGTTTTTTTAATAATGTTTGAGGGCACGAGAATGTCAAAACATCATCAATATGTGTCAAAATGAGAGAGCACCGACAGAGGAAATAGAAGCATAGAAAAATAATGCCAGAAAGAATCTCAAGTCTCTAGTCATCTGGTTCCTTCACTTCTCCTGAGGCAGCGTCAGGTATACCTGGAACCTCCCTGATTGTAAAAAATGCAAATAATGGCCACTCCTAGTCTCCATGGGTGGCATTTCTGGACACCTGCTTATTCATATCGTTGTTCTCTGCTCAGCTGCTCTCCGCCTTTGCCTGTGAGCTGTGCCCCAGATTCTCCCAGGCAAGGCTTCTCAGTGCTGCTGCGGTCAGGCTTCTACAAACACTATTCGCTGAGCAATGTAACTCTTAGCAAAGCCCTTATATAGCATTTTCATGCTATCTTCATTGCACTGATAGTTGAACCTCAGTGATTCTGATTTTGTCTGGATTTGCCTGTGCTATATGTTCATTTTTGGTAGTGTAACCTCCTTATGACTATCTTTGTGCTTTCTTTGTGTCACTGAAGAGCTTTGATTTAGCAAAGTAGTTTATTCTTATCACTCTTCCTAATACTACTTCTGTATTGGAACATATTGTGCCCTTCATTTCTTGTATAGAGACCTGGTTATTCCTGATGATGTTTTTCATTGTCTTGTTTCCTATGAAACTCTTCTTATCAATAATCTTGTTTTATAGACATTTTCTTTTTTTTTCAAATCTGTTGTCATTTTTCCTGTTTCTTCTCTCACTTTACAAGAATTGTGATACAATTACCAGACACCTACATCACTCCTCTCTGCTGTAGTCTCCAAAATAAATGTATTCACCTCCATCAGTGTTTCCCACTTCTATACAAGCAGTCCTGTCTCATATTACCCAGCCAAATCTCCATGATTCTCATAATCTTGAGAATACATTAAGAGTTTCAGAACTGTATATTAATTGCATTATGATGCTCTTCAGACTTTTGTTTTACATCTCTTGCTCTGTTTTCAAAGCCTTGCCCTTTCTACTGTTTAGACCCCTGTTTACATTGTGATCATTAATGTTCGTAAAATGGTACAAGATGCGGTGTTGTGAAAAGGGAACCTGGACAAAAAGCAGAAACTGGGAACATCAGATGGACAGAGTTTTGTTAGCAATGAGCTAAATCATCCATAGTAAGAGGCACCATGGTAAAGGAGATAAGGGGAGGTAACTATGTATGCACACGTTGGGATAGGAACAAAGGACAATGTTGACTGTTCAGGAAGTTCTCAGTATGATTTTTACACTGCGGTGTTTCAATATCACCTCCTTTCAATCTCATTTTAAACCCTTGTTACTATCTTAACCAACAGGAACACAAAAAGGATAAGCAGATGTATCCAGCAGTTCACAGTACTCATGCTTGAAGCCACATCACCTCTGCAACTCTGTTCTCCTCTCTAGTAGATGTGTCTTTCTGACTGGCCCTTGAATGAGTTAGTTCTTGGTCAGATCCTTAGTGCCTGGTAACAGACCACCAGGAGATCAGGTGAGGTACCTGAAATGGTCCCCCACACTGTCTCAGGAGCAGAGACATTCTTTCTTCTTTGGAGCTATCATTGTGAGCTGTTCATCTAATGGGAAATGTTTGTTTTGTCCTGTATCAGGGAGCTGGTAGCCCATTTCCAAACCACTGAGGGGCCTCTTCTGTCCCTGCTGTTTCTACTGTATGTTTCCGGCATCTTCATTCGGCTGTCCTTGGAGGACTCCATGTCAGTTATATTGAAATTCTCCTGGCCACTGCTGCATCTTAGTCACCTCAGTCCTTCACCCATGCAACATCTTTTTCTCAGCTCACGGTGATACTGATGACACACTGCAGTTCGGTAAATCCTGACCAGGACTTGGGTGGAGAGATGCCAGGCTGGTTTCATGTGGCACCACTAAAGCAGGTAGAAGCTGAATCAGCAGCATTCCTGGCTCTGATGAGGCAGCACATCCCCACCTTTGTTCCTGGAGTGTCTCCTTGAAGGCCTCGGCCAGCCCCGGCTCTGCAGCTGTTGCCCCACACATGTTGTGCTCCCAACCACATCCCTCACTTCACCCAGGCACAGAAGTCTGACCTCTCTCTCAGCACACAGACCAGTGCACCAGCTTGCCTTCTTCATCTCTAACAGCAGGCTCACTGTGAAATTCCCCTGTTTGCTGCCATCGGGTCCTGGCCCCTGTTAGTTGCTGAGCTCATGCTTTTAAACTCTTGGGCTATTAAACTTGCCCAGGTCAAGATGACAGATTTCAGTTTCCCTTTTTCTTCATGCAAGCAATGACATAATGGAACCAAATAGCTCTTCTGGAATAAACAATGCATATTCTAGAGATTACTTGTGTTTATACTACTTACTGCAAGACCTCCAAAGGAGATTAAAATGTGCGCTCCATACTGAAATTCACTTTCTTTTGGCATGCTGGTGTCCACTACTTAATTCTCAAGAGGACTTGAAGTGACATATGCATTAGAAGTCATGACCTGCATGTTTCAAAATTATATTGTATTGCTATAAATGATGAAGGAAAAATTTTTTAAAAAAACACTTTTAGTCATTACTCAATATATACACAGACAAGTCCACAATTTTCAAGGCTCAAAATATCATACAAAGCATAACATTGTGTCAAAACAAAATAGGAAAGCAGAGCCTTTTCTCAGCTATACTCTGTTTAGAAAACAGCAAGATAATATTATGACAAGAAACAAGCAGCAGGCTAGCAGACTGACACTATTTTTGCTTATTCACACGCTTATGTAAATGCAGGTGGCCTTAGGACCCATGAAGCATATGGTCTGAGAGCACTCAGTCACCTGGGTGTGCGTGTCCACCTGTAGGACATTGAAAAGGGCATGGTAAAGCAAACCAGTCTCTAGGGCTGTTTTCGTCATTGTGGTCACATATTGTGCTGTCTGGGCATTACCTACAGCAGTCACTTCATAAAAATCAGAAATAAACCTGGAAACATAACCCAGACACCACAACTCCCCTCTGCAAACCAAAGCAGGACCTTGGTGCTCTTCATCTCCCTTCTCAGGTCCTCAGAAATGTTATGTCTGGTTCTCAGCCTTTTAACAAAAATCCACTACCACCATGTCCTACACGGACTGACGTACAAAGAAAATCCAAGCCAAAGTACACTGGACTGCACACACATCTGCAGTGGCTGGGCAGCCCAGAGTCCCACAGCTCAGCTGGAAGCCTGAAAACTGCGCTTTGAGTGAACACATTTTTCAAAAACCAGCTCAAGCAACTGGACCCCAGTTCTGCAGCTGTAAACTGACGCTGTTTGTCTCTTTCCCACCTGCACACTCTTGAATACAAAATTAGTTTCTGCCTCTGAGGCTTTACCAACGCTTGCCTTGCCCAGCCTATACACACAGCAACCAGGGATTAGTCCTGCACTCTCATCTCAATTTTGATGAGTCCTCTAAATGGTGGGTTTTCTTCTTGCCGTGTTAACATGAACATAGATTTGACCAGTGAAGACAAAACTGTTTCACCTTTTTCATTTATAACCAGCTTTGTTCTGATGGGATGGGTTAAAAACATTCATATTCTCCCTAGGCAGGGATCAGACAATCCTGGATCATTTTCCCTTGGTTTCTATTCAGAATGACATGGCTTTGCATTGCAGGGTGGAACTTTTACAGCCTAATGAGATACCAAGTGGCTTCCTTGAGTAACGTATCTCTCGTAAATATTTGTACCAGAAACTGTGATAGTGGGAAGAGCAGTAAACCTCTGCTCATCAGGAATTCCTAGTGATAGTTGAGTGGTGAGAGTATGTTCCCCTAAATATCTGCATTTCTAACACTGAATTGACTTCCCTAAAGTCTTTGAAAAGGGCAGAAATTGGTAGCAAAGGTCTGAATATTTGCATTGATCTTGTCTAGCAGTGAAGGTAAATTATGTCAAAATTCAAGGTTCATTTTAGCACACATCTTTTCAGAAGAACTGCCAGATGGACACAAATGTAATTCCTGCTGGAAAAATATTGTCACAGATCAGCTCCATTACTCTTATGCCAGCAGGTCCACGAGGTCTGACTGCAGCAGTGCCTTCCATTGAAGGTATTGCGGACGTGCTTTAAGTGGGCTTGAGTCCTCTAGGGATCTGAATCAACTCTGAGACTGAATTTATCCATTGGAAGGAATTTTACATGCATTAGGGGCCAAGCCAAAGTACATAATGTCATTTACTGTAGTTACCTGCTTTTGTGATCACAGCCTAGTCCCTCGGATAATCCACCAGAAGATAAGGACTTCTGTCTGCAAGAGAGAACTGTGCACATTGTGTTGCAGCCATCTATGATGAATATTATTTCAAGTACTAATTCCTCTTCTTAGAATAGAAAATGCCATAAATACCTCATAACTTCAACTTCTGCCAGCAGTGGATATCCAGCTTTCCTTGGCACACCATGCACAAGCTGGGACCCCAAGGGACTACTCCTGTGACTAAATAGCTGTGGTATTGGGCTATCAGTTTATGTACTTTGTGTTCACGTCTTCTGTACTTTCAAAGACTGCAGTGCGACCATTTTAGCTCTTTCTCTGCCTCGTTTGTGACTTATAAGGAAATGCTTCCCTGAAGGTGCACCTCTGCTTGCTTGACATTAACTGAAATGTACGACTCAACGCTCTTTTCTGTCTCAAACTTGCATGTTGCGTTAACTTTCAAGTTAAAAGGGCAGTCAGCAGGATAAATCCAACAGTTTATAGCTATATTTGGCTTTATTGCATCTCAAACTTAGTGCAGCTAGAGGATAAGCCACAATTTTAACATCGCAGTGCCCACAGGCAGAGGTGCAATGGTGCTGGCCTAGGTCACTGGTGTCAACACACACCCTAGACCACAGTGATCAGTACCACCACAGCTGCAACTAAATGTTATGCTTTCAGGGTTTAATACTGTGGTCAAAGACAGCAGAAAGACAAGACAGACTTCCTTCTGAGGAGACCAGCCACAAGGTTAAGGTTTCACCGAAGCAATGAAAGTGCAAAGCTATTTCTTTTTACCCAAATGCTTCAGCGAGATGTTGCAATCAGCCTGACTCACAGCAGCATCTCTAGTCTGCGTTCAGGTTTGCATTTCCTCTCTGTGCAGCTACTTCCTAGGCCATATCCCCAGTGCAGATACAGTAGGGCAGGGCTGAGCAAACAAGTGCCCAGCGCCCAGTGAGCTCGCTGCCATGGCGTGTTCTCCTCCCAGTCCAAAGGGAGAGCAGCACGCTTAGCAGAACGTCCATAAAACAGAAAACAGGCTGCTGAGGAATGGTTTTCCTCAACTTCTTGGTTTTTATGGGTCAGTCTCCTGTAAATGCTGAGTTCAAATGCAATTCTTGGGATATTGGTGAAATTTTATCAATTAATGGTTAGTAATACATTCATATTTACAAAATGTATTTTAGGAGTTCTTAGCATATTGCAGACCTGGATTAATTCAATTCTGCAAGATGTCTTTAAGAAAACTTAGCTCTTTTCTACAAATGTAAGATGTAAGTGGTGCTGCCTATTCCAGCAATTCAAGAATAGTAATTCATGCTCCAAAATACCAAGATGTATCTTAATAACAACAGCAACACAAATGAATGTCTTTATACTCTTCTTTTCCTGTGTGATTCTTAATATTTCTTTACAGTTATGGAAATTGAACATTTTGCTCTAAAGGGAACTTATCACATATTCATAGAATTGCAGGAACTGTCAAACAACAAGAAAGATTGCTTCAATGCAGTGCACCGAAAGAACAGAAATAGCTTTGAGCCTCCTACGTATTCTTCAAATGAATCAGCATGCTGTTTGGAGCCACAGAGATATTTAGCTGCTACCTTTAGCTTATCTAAAGGATAAAGAGTTGTTACCAGTCGAAGGACTTTGAGTTGTGCTCATGAAATAGTTGTGCTGGCAGTAAATTTTCATGAATGACTTTTGCTGCTAAGTTACACAGCACGATGAGCATCTAATGTAGAAAGAGAAGCCATGCAGGCCCAGCATCTCTGACACTCCGGCAGTCTGCAGTGACAAGATTGCAGACAGGAGAGGTGCAGTGAGGGCAGGGTGTTGCACTCTATGGCAGTTCGTTGCCGAAAATATGTTTAGTTATGTTTCTATTTATTTTGGAAACATTTTCATTTCCATATCTGTCTTTAGATTTGTGCCTTTGATAGGTTTTTGCTAAATTTATCTCAGCTTTAGTCTATTTACACCTTTTGGATGTTGTGCTGCATTACTTGCACAAAAGTGCATAATGCATGCTTAGAAATGAAGAAGAGCTGCCCAGGAGGGGTGTCCTGGCCCTTCTGCTCCTGTGGCTGTGCCTTAGGGGTGCACTCCCAGCTGAGTGCTGCTGTGCACCCTCCTCACCTCAGCTACCTGCACTGGAGGCAGGACGTTCTCTTCAACCTTCAGCTGCTTTAAGGGCAAATGCTGTCATCTTGTGTTCACGTCAACTTCATTTGCAGCACTATGCAGTGCTTTGTGCCACATTGCCCAAGACATTTGGAATTGTTCCCTGCACTCTGCTGTGAAGGCAGCAATAACCAGGGAAGTGGGAAGCTGTGGAGGAATCCTTCCTAAATCTGTAACAGCATCAACTGCAAGACCACCTTTGTCAGACAGTAACACTTTTATTAATTTTCTCTTTATTTATAGCTTTATTTATTTATTTACTTTTAGTCAGAATTCGATTATCTTTATCTTCAAATGCAGATCAGATTATTTTAAGTCCCCATTAGATTAGTCCATTTTCTTCCAGAAAAATATTAACTCAAAAAGAAATACGCAAACACAAAACCTCCATGGCATTTCATGTTCTTGTTATGTGTTAAAAACAGTTAATTCCTACAAAGCACTAGTTTTTCTTACCTGACACCACTGTAATTTTTTACTAAACTAACCTTAGTGAGTGCAAGTAAAGCAAATTCATTTTCCTTATTTTTGTTTATTTGTTGGCTGCTTGTGGAATCCAGTTTGAAATATGCCACATTCACAGACTTTCTGCTGTACTTTAAAAGTGAATATCAGCTTTGATATTTTTAGGTTTGCTTTTCTTTGCTTTCAATACTTAGCTACTATGGAACTTACGCACGTGTATTTTTGTGTAGATATTTTCTAGGTTAGTTGCAAAATGGAAAGCAGTTTGTTGAGCAGCCACAAGTATTCGGTATAATTTTAATACTGTGACTGACACATGGGAGGGAGTGTTACAGAAATGTTAAATAACTTCTATTTAAATAGCATAGAGCCATAGAATCATAGAATGGTTCGGGTTGGAAGGGACCTTAAAGTCCACCCAGTTCCAACCCCCTGCCATGGGCAGGGACACCTCCCACCAGCTCAGGCTGCCCAGGGCCCATCCAACCTGGCCTTGAGCACCTCCAGGGATGGGGCATCCACAGCTTCTCTGGGCAGCCAGTGCCAGGGCCTCACCATCCTCTGGGTAAAGAATTTCTCATGTCATGATTGTTTCATTATAAATGATAAAGGTCTTCATATAGCTTGTAAGTGCATGTGATCTTAATTTATTTGTAAACGTTAGTTCTTTATCTCTAATATGGTTAACATAAACACTTCTTATCTTTAGCACAATTCCATGCATCTATAGTACTGCTCTAAATTCTTGCTGCTAATTTGCCCAATTTGAAAAGCAAACTCACAACGAAGGCTTTATCATAGGCCTTCCAGAAATATATTTTCGTACCATTGGGAATTTCTGTAGCTGACACTTGCTTCTGTATTTAGACAACGGTGACTATTGTATGAGGATCGACACAAATGTACACGTTACCATGCAACCCAAGCAGATTACAGCTGCTATCTAAACTTGCTTTTGTGGTGGTTTCTACTGACTGTTGAAAGCTGGAGCTCACCTGATCGCTGGGGACGTTCTTTTGGCTGGTACTACCAAGCACGTGTCTGGTTTTTTGAACAGTAAAGCTATTTAAAAGGAGGGACAATGTTTCTGGATGCATGATTGATATGTTATTTTATGAGAGAGAGAATTTAGATTTGAGGACAAGAGATGTGATCCCCCTGTGTTCCCCCAGGAGGGCTTCCAGGAGGAACGTGAGGGACCAGCCATGCCGGTGACATCCTGGGCACTGCTGTCACCACAGGAGCCAGTGAGGCGGAGCTGAGCAGATTTCTGGCACAGAGTGAGTCCGCTCTCCCCTTCCACATCACTGCTGAGCTGGATGCTGGCCCTGCACGTTGCTACTAATTCAGATCATTTATGTCACCTCTATCATTGTGTTACTATCCCTATAGGCAGAATGGAAAACTTCTGGCTGGCTGTGTTACGGTTTCATCTGACTCTCATTTTCATGCAGGTGGAAGGAGAAGACTCACAGAGGAAGGCAAGAAAAGACAAAAAAAAAAAAAAAAGGAAAGAAAATGCAATGTTCCCGAGAGGTTTAATTATACTGACATGGGAGTATTCAAAGCCAACAGGTAGCTGGCTCATCCTTTGTTTTTCTTTCCCAACACAGCAGTACATCTTGTACACCCCTCAATGTCCTTCCTCGTTTGCCAGTTTGACAAGGAGCCTGCAGTCGCTGCTGCCCTGCTCCCTGAGCAGGCAGGGTCACCTTCCAGTGGGCCACAAGAGCCCAGGGCTGGCATTACACCTGCTAGGGGTAGCCAGGCAGACAGGCATCACATTCTGTGCTGATAACTTGTGATGCAAAGTCCTGCTGCAATACAGCAAAGACCACAAGGGAGAGAGAAGCAACACGAGAGGAGCAGCAGTGGCGCTACTTACGCAGCCCAGGGAGGCAGAGCTGGGTGGCAGCCGTGCGCTGTGCCCGGGAGGGCTCTCAGAGGTGCTGAGCAGGGAGGCTTCTGCCCTGAGCTCCCATCCTCAAGTTCTCACAGATCTATGAGCAGTCCCCTTAGAAACACTGAGGTTTTTTTTTCTTATCTCGCTTTGAGGTTGTTTCATTTTCTTTTCGACTGCAATTTATGATCAACATTAGCATATGCGTCAATAGCTGACCATAATATTCTACTTCTGTCAATGTGGTTAATATTTCTGTAGCTGCTGCAAACACACATTGCATGCAGGCGATAATGTGGCTTGTGGAGACATGCAGTCTTTCAGAGTCAAAATCTCTATGCTGTAAATATACATGTATATATCTTAAATACACTTGTCTACAGTCATGTAGTTAAGGAAGGAAGAGTTTGCGTACTAGTTTACTTTTATACCAGAAAACTTTGCCAATGACTTTGCCAAGCATAGCCAAAATCACTGCGGTAAACGCCCAGTGACAGAGCCCGCACAGTGCCTGAGTGCAGTTCAGCAGAGATGCCTCCTCCAGAACAGAGCATACATCAGACCAGTTGCTGTAAAAGTATCTGATTCCCATAGCAGGGCTAGGGACAAGTATCTTTGCCTCCAGGTTACCTCTCTAGAAACCACATCTGTCATTAGCAGCGTGTACTTCAGCAGCCTTGCAGCAGGTGCAACCTGCCAGCAATGCAGATGTGCCACGAAGCCAGTGTGGCACTCACAGCAAATCCTGCCTTCCAGAGCCAAAGAGTCCTGTTACAGATCTAAAGCATTCTGGCCATGTATTTTTTCTGCTCAAATTATTCAATCACTGAGTTGATGCAACACTGCAGGTAGGAACTATTAAAATAATGGTCTTCAGATGTGGAGCTGGAATATGGGCAAGCTTTGCCTGGACCTCTCCCAGCTGGCAGGCCCAGAAGTCCTCAGCATCCTTACGGCAGAGCCCACGTTTCTTATTGTCCTCTGGTTGCTAGGGAGTGGGTGCACCATGCTGGAGGGGCTGGCCGGGCTGGAGGCCACTCACCACTGTTGATACCACTTTGATAATATGAGATATCAGAGGAGATAATTAGGAATTGGACTTGATGATATCAGCTTGTGAGTCCCTTCCAACTCGGGATATTCTATGAATCTATGATTCTATGAATCTACTGCCTCCAGACAGACAGGCCACCCAAAAGGCAGCGTTGAGTCTCGCAAACACATTCAGAATGACATCTTTCAACCATATGTGTTAGAAAACAAAGCAACATTTCTCCAAGAATGCAGAGGGCAAAATGAGATACATGTTTGTGTAACCTGGCTATAAGTGGATCTGAAGTCAAGGACAGGATCAGGAATAAAGTTGTCAGCCTTAGCCCTGAGGTCACTGTAGCCTTAGAGTGGCCTCTTTCCAAACAAACTCCATGCATGAAATTACTCTTTCAAAGCAAATGTGAGTGAACCAGTGTATCTACATGCTTCTTCATGGCTTCTAGCCATTTTAAATGGATTTTGGTAATCTGCACTGCGAGTTACAGAAGAGACCGCCCACAAAACCTGAATGGAAAATTATACTTGCACATTTCATTTTTCTCCACCCAGTGTGCCTCTAGCTCTGAGCTGTTTAGAGAAAAGTCTATATTTCATTTCAATACAATATCTTGTTTGAGTGCATGCCAAAGTGCAGAACATTTCCAGGTCCCACCCAACAAAGATAAGAGCACATTGTAATGAAAGAATGTGATGAACCATATGAAACCATGATGCATTTCCTGATCATGTGGAAGAATGACATAACTTTTTAGTCATGTGCAAAACAACAGATCTTTTTCTGGAAGGACACTCTCTAGTTCTCCAAATGCCACTAGTGTGAATTACATCAGCTGGACTATTTGCTTAAGCAAACATCTGTGAACTCTAGCTGCAGGCATCCCTCCTTATGCTCACTATATGACATGATGCCAGGCACCGGCAGGGTTGAAAGAGCTGCTCGACCAACTTGTCACTTCTTTTCAGGTTTCCATGCAATATTTTTGTCTACAAAAAGGACTTGATTCAACAATCTTTATAAAGGCAAGTTTTGCTGCACTCAGAATAATGAAGTTGTATCCTGCAACTAAATATATATTTAAATCCCTAGTGAAGACAAGAGCTGTACAGAACTAATTGCCTGTCTATTTTCAAAGTAATGCATGGAAGAAGCGTATGGTGCATTTAAAAGGAGGATAATTTACATAAAAACTTTTTGATGATGAAGGATTTTGTAAGAACTAGGTCAGTGGGTAAAAAGTTACCAGGTGACACATCACTGACCAAAATCATTGGCTCAGTGTACAACAGCAGCCAAAAATGCCAAAAAAAACTCATCCCACAAACAACCAAACATAAAAAAAAATAACCAAAAAAAAAAACACCAGTCCTTGGGATCCACCTAGGAAGGGTACTGAAACCAGGAAATAAAATGATGTTTTGTCACCATCTAAAACCTAGCAACTTGAGCACTGCATACTGCTGCAACCTTTGCCCTAAAGGTAGGATTGTGTTAGAGAAGGAACAGAGAAAGACAACAAACACAGGTAAGTGGTTGGAGCAGCTGCCCTAGGTGAGAGATTAAAAGTTTGAGACACTACAGTTGGATGAGTGGAAGGATGAAGGGGGAATGACTGATATTTTCAGATTTGTAAAGCCAGTGGAGAAGATGAGTGCAGAACTACTGTGGGTAAAATCCCACAGGTGCTACCCCTAAACAGCATGTTTGTCAATTTATCTGAGGGGAAGGCAGAGCCTGGAGTGGGAAGCACTGCTGGACCAAAGCAGAATGGCATTTCTTCTAAGTGGGTCCTTGGACACTCTGCTGGTAATTCTGCAGTGACAGTCTGAAATCCATAAACCAAAGAATATTAATGCGCTTTGACAAGAATATCAGAGGAGGGATTTCTGTATGGGTAGAACGTTTACCTGGAATGTGAGGGGGCCATGTTTATCCCATCACCCTTCCAACCCCCAGGCTTATTTACTGCAAGGTCTATCTACCCTTTCTCTCTTGATAGCCTAAGGTATCCGGGACATGGACGGGAGCCAGCATTCTCCTGCCAAGGCACATTTGCATTTTATGATGGGCAGTTTCAATACAGCCTCAGCTCCCTTCCCAGGACTTCATCAGCCCGGCACAACATCCCAGCCACAGCACAGGTGCTGCAGGAGCTTCTCCATTGGGAGCCCCTGTGCTGAAATATTTTAAGCAAATTCTAGTGGGGCTGGGTAGCTCCAAAGCAGCAGTGATGGTGAAAATGCTGCCAAGGGTGCTAAGGGAGCATCCCAGCCCCAGTGGCTCACTTCTGAATGGAGCAAGCTGGGAAGGAGCAGGTGTTGTTCTTGCTACAAGATTGCATCAAGGAAAATCTTAAAGCACAGAAGACTGAAAATATAACTAAAATACAACTAAAAAGTGACTACAGAGCCACGTGGAGTAGTCCAGTGGCACAAGCTCTGCATGTATGGCAGATACTGGAAAAGGGATTCAATCAGTGGAAAGGTTAACACAGTTATTCCATTGATAAGATAAACAGCAACACAAATTTTTTAAATGCAGAAATCTCTTCAGTGTCCATGCTTGAAAGGTGAACAGAAGGCGATAAGTTGACTAAAGTTGCTTACTTTCATTTGCTAGAGCGAATGATATTATGGTTTCTATGATTCTATGATTCTGTGGTGGCAAGACTCACAAACAGACAAAGCCACATTGACTGAAAGCCATATTGGACATGAGGAATGTAGACACAGAAGCAACATCCTGGCCATGTAAAAACTGTTGAGAGGTCAGTAATGACTCCAGCGGAAGTTGAACCATTCAGTAGTTCAGCAAACATCATGCAGTGTCAGAGAGGAATGAGTGCAAAGCAGAGCAAAGCTGGACGTTCTTCCTCCTCAGTGGTGATCGCTTGTAGCTCCCTCACCCTGTGCTGCAGAAAATCATTTGGTTGTAAAATTACTCAGGCATAATTTTCAAAACTTAGAGGAAGTGTGCTACACTGATCATTTTCTTAGCAAATTATTAACCAGGTGATGAGGCAGCGCTGGTACAGTAGAGAAGGCTCCACAGTGCTGGTGTGCTCCCATATGGGTGTGCTGGCCTGCTCATCCCATAGCTAAAATCACAGGTGATTAGTTGTTGTGGTTTCAGCCGGCAGGCCTGGAAACACCACACAGCCGTTCGCTCACCCCTCCCTCCTCCCAGGTGGGATGGGGGAGAGAATCGAGAAATAAGGTAGAACTCGTGGATTGAGATAAAAACTATTTACTAACAGAAAGAGGAAAATAGAGTAAAATAACAGTAATTATGATTATGTACAAAACAAGTGATTGTACAAAGCAATTGCTCACCGACCACAACTGATGCTTAGCCAATCCCCAAGCAAACGGACCCTCCCAGCTCACTTCCCTTCCTTATATTACATGATGTCATATGGTATGGAATATCCCTTTGGTCAGTTTGGGTCAGCTGCCTCGTTCTTGTCCCCTCCCAGCTCCCTGCGGCCCCCCCCAGCCTCTTCACTCTCCTGGCAGAGACATACAAATGTCCTTGGTTCTGTTCAGTGCTGCCAGGTGTTATCAGCCATGTTTTCCTTGTTTTCCAAAACACAGCTTTGTAGCAGACATTGAGAGAAAGTTTCAGTTAGAAACTAAGACATTAGTGCACTGAATTTCAGCACCTCTAGGCAAGAAAGCCACTGCTTTGATGATCTTACTGAATCACAGAGGGTAAATGTAGAGATATTTGCAGCCCCTGGGTGGGGTGGCTGCTGATAGAGGAGCTCCTGTTTCCCTTGATGTCTGTAGGAGATCTCTGGAGTGAGCGCACCAGGAGGAAGGGCACGAGGGGAGGTTTCTTGCACACTAACACATCACGCATTCACTGCTCATTGCAGGCACTGGGACTCAAGCTGCCTCCTGCAGCCCTCCAACACTGGGTCCCTACAGCTGCAGGTCACCAGCCCACGGCCCCTTCTGGATGCAATGACAGGAGCAAGGCTTCTCCACAGCTGCTCCAGAACACAGGGAAGAGCTTAGCGTGGCTTTGTTTCCATTTTAACTGGAGGAGGCCACACTGAGAGGCCTAGAGGTCTCTGTATAAATATCTCACAGTCTGACACATTTAAAAGTGCCGGAGGAGTATGGCCAACGCTATAATATTTAGCATAATTTTAACACAGCAGGCCACATATATCTTGGGTGCTACCACACACTTTGTACTACGTGAGTCCAAAAAGTAGACATGCACCAAAGAAACCAAAGAAACCTGTGTGACTCACTGAACAAGGACAGAAGGTGACTACCGGCAAGGAAGACAAGTCTGATGAAGCATGATTTTGTGTGCGGAAGGTCTATCCATCGAATCCCAGCAGTGTGCTGAACACCGCCAAAACCTGCAGCTCCGAACGGAGCAACGGCCTCTGGTGAGTCCAGAAAGAGCCCGAGGAGGAGCTGCACCGCTCTTGCTGGCTCTTATCTCCTGCATAAGTGAAAGCATTTGCAGGTCAGACATGGGAATGATTTATGTAATATGTTCAGCTCTGCAGTCTTCAGAGCTGTTGCAAAGAATAAGTGCAGAGTGCACCTTTGAAGATCCAAGAATTTATTAGTCTGGGGATCTTGCCAGTAAAACACTATTACTACTCAGAGAATCATAGAATAATTTAATTTGGAAAAGACCTTCAAGTTCATCAAGTCCAACCATTAACCTGATCTACTGAGTCCCATCACTAAACCATGACCCTAAGCAGCACATCCACACATCTCTAAACTACCTCCAGGGATGGGGACTCCACCACTTCTCTAGGCAGCCTGTTTTGATGCTTGACCACTCTCTCCATGAAGAAATTCTTCCTAATGTCCTATCTAAACCTGGCCTGGTGCAACTTGAGACCTTTTCTTCACATCCTGTCATTTGTCTGAGAAAAAGAGACCAGCACTTCCTTGCTGCAACCTCCTTTCAGGGAGTTGTAGAGAGTGATGAGGCCTTCCCTCAGCCTCAGTTCCCTCAACTGATTCTTTCAAGTCTTGTTTTCTAGTCCCTTCACCAGTGCTGTTGCTTGGCTCTGCACATGCTCAAGCAACTCAGTATCCTTCTTACAGTGAGAGACCCAAAGTGAACACAGTACTCAAGGTGTGGTTTCAGCAGTGCTGAGTACAGAGTGACAATCCCTTCCCCAGTACTGCTGGCCTCACTACTTCTGATGCAGGCCAGGATGCCGTTGGCCTCCTGGGCACGCTGCTGGCTCACATTCAGCCAGCTGCAAACCAACATCCCCAGGTCCATTTCTGCTGGGCAGCATTCCAGCCACTTCCCCAAGCCCATACCCCTGCGTGGGGTTGTTGTGACCCAAGTGCAGGACCCAGCACTTACCTTCTTTACCATCTTACCTCTTTTCTGAGTGCTTTCCCTATAAAGCCTTTTCAGACAATAAGAAGGGTTGCAGCTGATCATGGAGGCAATGGTGTATAGAAACCATCTACTTCCTTCCTCTGATGGAGCCCTCTGCAGATAGATCATCATCAGGGCTGCTGGTGTCAGGGGCCCTTTCTCCCATTTATACCTATACTCTAAAGCAGCTCAAGGGAGATAACTCTGGTCCATGGTCTTCAAAGTTTTTGAAGGAGCTGATGGTGAAATGTTTATATATGTGACAATTAAATCCACATTGCATCTTGATTTTATTGAAAATGTCATTCTTTTAATTGAGTAAATTTTATCAACAGTTCTCCCACATCTGAATGCATGTAGAAATGTGCATATACGCAGTGCTCTAATAATAGTAGTTCTTTATTGTCCAGATTTTTACCAAAGCATAAGTAAACCTTTCTTCTTGCAGTAAATCTGTCATGATTAAATTAATTAAAGTTGGACATGCCTCCTAATTCCTCTTGCTGATCAAATCTGTCTTCCTAAAAAGAGCTTTTTATAAGAGCTATTGCACTATAATTGGTATTTTGCGTGTTCTTAGACTTTTTTTCTCTATTTGTCTTATTTTGTTTGGACTCTGTGAGTTTTGCCATTTTGGCCTTGGTGCTCTCGCTGCTGTGACTCACGTATTCCACAGCTACTGCCAGATCTCTGGGGCCGACGCTGTAATTATTGCGTTAGGACCTGTCATTGCAGCTCTGACTTAACAAATAGGGCAGCGATTAGAACCACTGATTGATCCGTTCCACAGTTTTGGACACTCGCATCTGAGATGAACAGAAGGCCTGTGGATATTTAGGGTTCAAAATGTCAGCATTCCAGATTAGATTAGTATTAATTAGACATTTTATGTACACTAGCTGCTATATATAGTGAGCATTTCTTTATTTGATAACCGGGTGGATTTGATAATTGCTGGAGCCATGCAGCAGGTGACTGGGGCCCCTCTCAGGTGAAACTGAGAGTCCTTCAGGAGTACAGTGAAGGCATTGCAATCCTAGGTGAGCCTTGGGTTCATAGGACAAGAGTAAGCCTCATCCAAAGTAAAAGAAGCTCTGAAGTGTGCAGAGTGTGGATGCTCAGTACCAGCCCTCTCACTCCACATCCAGAGATAACAGTAACACACCCCAATGCCTCAGCAAACTGAAGCAACAACTCCCTGGAGGTCATACTGTTGCTGGTGGTTCCTCGCCCCACAGTTTTCTCCATGCTCAGAATCTCTTCCTGAAAATGTAGATCGAGCCAGGAGCCAGCAGGATTCACCAAGAGGGCTAGTGGGAGGTGGACTGAGACATACAATGAGGAGGCAGCTATCCAAAGGGCTTCAATCCCAAGGCAGCACCATGCTAAGAAGATGGATCAGCCCTGGTCCAACAGCAGCCTCAGAAGACAGACTCGTGGTGCTGTGTACTCCTCATGTCTGCTCCTCATGGCTGTGAGAATGATGTGGTGATATGGCAATCCGGGCACGACCGCTGCTTGGCTGCTGCTGGTGGCTGCTCTGGGGAACGAGCATGCTACATCACCATGACTGCGCTGCTTTTAAAATGCATTTCTAGGATTTCTGATCCAGAGAAAGGCTTGGAAACACAAAGGCTGTTTTAAAGGTCAACAAGTGAAAAACTGTCTTAAAAAAAATCACGTTTTAGAAGAAAATTTAATTATTCTGGGACAGAGTGGTACGATGCAAGCAAGGGTATGAAAACTTAATAGGTAACTCCAAGTTTTTATGATGCCATCTATGCATGAATCCATGTTGTGAACATAGATGCCTATACGATCAACATGGACATTTTATTTTTGTTCAAAATCTACCTGCTTTAGAATTGTAGGGTCTGTAGCTTAACAAATATAGGAACAAGCTAAGGAATTGTCCCTCCTTGAGTTCAGCTGCATGCCCAGTTCTTGAAAATAAACATCTGTTTAATTTGTGCTCATGAACAGGAGAAATGTTCCAATAGCTTAAAAGTTAAGAAATCTTGTCCTGGAGCAAGCTGTATTCTCTAGTCTGCTATGGATCAACCTGAAGTTGCATGCAAACAACTCGGAAGTGCTCATTCAAACTCCATTCTTCCCAAAGAACTGGGATCTTTTCTTCGCCCTATTCAAAATACCATTTTCTGTTCTTATCAACAATATGTTCTAGATCAGGAATTCCCTTCCAAGGAGATCCGAGTGCTGCACAAGCACAGAACCATCCTGCAATGTGCTATTTTACCCCTCAGCTCATTCCTTACCAGAATTTGGTGGATAAAAGCTGCACACATTGATATGCAGAAGGCAGTCCTCCTCCTACAGTGTCAGCTTCTCTTGCATTCATGAATGCTGAGATTTGGAGGACATTTGGGGTTTTTGAACTATCTGTTGGCAAAATAGAATGACTCTGCATCCACCTGGAACTCTGAGGTGTGCCCACATAAACCGGTATAGTCAGGAGGAAGATCTATGCTCACATCATTATCTCCAATGTAAATTGAGGGTTAGGGCGTTCCATGTCACCTAGCTGCTCCTGTCCTTCAATGTAGCATTTTGCTTCATTTTGTCTCAAAAACTGAGGTAATTGTACTTATCTACATTTCTGAAGTGTTTTCAGACCTAGGGACAGATACCTTTTTTAAGAATGACTTATTTTTATCTTTGGCACCTCAACCCCATTTGCACATGAGGGAGCACAAATAGCTTTGAGGCCAAGGGTGATTCTTGCTTTGTGATTCCACGTTGCTAAGCAGCCTCTGTGTTCGGAGACACAAGAAATCCTCCCTGTGCTTGTCAGGCTGCAATCTTCCCAAGCATTCAAAATATCTTCTCAACATGAAAAAATTATTAGGTATTTCCCACTGAGTCTCAAAGGCAGTCATACATTTTATTTATTTTATTACAAGGCATGTAAGTAAAAACTTGCATATCTGAAAAAAGATATTGGATAGAAAACAGTAATAAAATTAACATTATTCTTTTAAGAAACTTGGTAATAAATACATTTCCCCTCAACAGTAAAATGCTCGTTATTTTGCACAACAATAAATACAGCATAGCTCTAGCATAGAGAAAGGCCAAGACTGGATACAAGAAGTCCGTGCTCCTTAAAAAAGCTCAGGTGATTTATAAAGGTTTGGCATCCTGCACTTGATGTACTTTGATACAGCTTGTGCTTTAATTTTAGTTTTACTGTGATTTTTAAACAGTCCCATAAAATAGAAATATGAGAGGAAAATTTGTCTGACTATAGGATTTTTCCATTAAATATTTTCAAAGAGATGTGTAAACTCATTGAAACCAATCCTTGAAATAATAAAAACAAGTGTTCTGGTGGCTATTCTACAAAAATGCATATTTTCAGCTATGAGTGCTCAAGCCTGATCAGCCAATTGGCAAGAGATCAATGCCTAGTCAGTTCCTCAATTCTTTACACAATTTTCAAAAAAAGGAAAAAAAAAGAATAATTACAGCAAGAAAGAGCAAAGAGTGTAGTATTCACTTCCCAAGTCATGACAGTTTGAGGTTGCTATGCTATTATCCAAAAGTGATGGAGAAGCAATAGGTATATTCCAGAACACTTTCCAGCACAATTCTGGTTTATACTTCTCTTTTAAAACTACTAAAGAAAAAGAAAGAGAGATATTTCCATGCACTGTGCTGTTCTTATGTCAGCACATATCATCACAATCACAACTGTGAATCTAAGTCATTTTCATAGCCCAATCTAATATAGATTATTTCCAACAACATAGTTAGATAATGTCCGCAATGCCATAAGCTCTGGCAGAGTCCAATGTTCTTAAAGTACTGATAGGTCATGGCAAGACTTGGACTTGAGTTTGAAGGCCATGTTCTTGTTGTTCTTGGCAACTATTTTGCCCCAAAATCTCCTGGCTTTCTTTGGGATGCTCTCCCTCCGTTTCTGGTAAGCCAGTCGCTTGTCATTCTTTTCCTTGCTGTCCCTCCTGAGCCGGACTTGCCTCACGATGCCTTCAAAGAGCTCCTTCACGTTGTGCTGCACAGCTGCTGAGGTCTCGATGAACTTGCAATCAAACACAACAGCGCATGCTCGGCCCTCTGGAAAATCACAATGAGGATATGTCATGAGATGTCATGAGCTGGGGAGGGAGGCAATACGGCTGCAGGCTGTCACGTGGGGGGAGCCAGCAGCACCAGGGGAATTCCTCAAGCTTAATATAGCCAGGGATAAGTCTTTAATCATCTAATGCTGCCTGGTAGCCCATGATTCATCTGTTCTGTGTCACACTCCCCTCACAGCAAGGGGGGTAAATCTCCTCCTGGAGAAGGCTGCTCCTTGCTGTCAGCTGTGAAGGGAGGGAGCTGGGGCTGGTCAACATGCAATAAGATAGCAAGAGTGGAGAGGTCAGCTGTGACTCAAAATCACCTGGTCGTCTTAAGAGAAGACTCTCACAGGTCACATTAAAGGGTGCCCTCCGTGTACCACAGGAAGCAAGGACCAATCCTTCTCCATAGGCCATGTGTATAAACCAGGGTCTTCAGACAGTATCAGGATTGGTGTGCACAGACACATGCACCAAATCCTTAAATAGAGGCAGAGAACTATGCCCATAACTCAGAGGTACATCTGAAACCACAGTTCTTATCCCTAATGGCTTGAACATAACCTAACCCCGGCAGCTGTCCTTCACATGCAAGCCAATTTTTGCTGTCTTCCAACTTGCTGTGAACTCATCACCAGATGAGTAAAATGACATGAATCCATCTGCCGTCTTTCAAGGGATTTTTCAAGGTGGCCAGAGAAGCTTGAGAAGGAAAATAGTCATCTCTGGCCTCCTCAGTTCAAATGCTTCACTTCGAGCAACCCCAACAGGGACCAGAGGAATTGTACCTGTCCCAGTGAAACAAAAGCCTAGATCATCTGGGAAATGTAAAAGCAGGACAGCTGCAGAGAGAAGAAAATGCCAAGCCAAGGAAACCATGTTTCCTGAGGGCTCTGGCCAAAATGAGATTATCTAACGCGTTGCCGTGTGTTGTGTTATGTCACCTAAACCTCGGGGAAGACTGTATAAGAAGAGATTCAACTGACTGAAGAGCTTGAGGGTCAGCAGCAGCTTTCCCAGAAGTCCTTCTATTCCTATCTATGGGCTTAGGACTCCCCATGCTTTGGGAGTGTGGCACAAGCTGTTTACTCATTTGCACGCAGCAGAGAGATGGCTGCTTTTTTTCAGAGGAAGGGACCAAGCAGATCCCTCCTGAAAGGCTGCACAGCACCTGCCCAGACTAATGAAACAAGAGAGGATTTTAATTCATCAGGAAGTAAAACATCAGAAAGCATGAGGAACTGGTTAGACTAAGAAATAATCTTTGGCATCAGAATAAAGAGGATATGCATAACCATGTATGGGAGACCTGAAGTGTTCCCAGCTTCCAGAGCAATCTCATCCTCCAGTGGTCTTACTCAAGGAGCTGGGAGGGAAGAAATTCAAGCTGCTTTTATGTTGGAACTTAAGCTTGGGAGAGATTATCTAACATGTCACCACCGGAGACTTAAAGACCTGGCAGACCTTTTCCAGTCCTCTGCCCTCTCTTCCAGCCCCCTGTTTTTTTAATGCTCTTTTGTTGCCTGGTCCTGGTCACAGTGTACTCCCTCTGCCAGGGTCTGCATGCTGTTCAACAGCTATTGTAGGACTCTTACAGGTAACAAAGTTTTTATCCTCATCATTTCCCTTACCTGCCACTGAAACTTCGCGGCACCTGACAAGGTCACTTTTGTTGCCAACCAAAATAATGGGAATATCTTCTTTCTGCCGAGCCCTGCGGAGCTGTATTCTGAGTTCAGAGGCTTTCTCAAAGCTTGCTCGGTCTGTGATGGAGTAGACAATCAAGTACGCATCTCCTACTTTCATGCAGTGGTCTCGAATCCATTCTCCTTCACGCTGTTCAAAGGAAATGGCCAGACATTGTTATGCTGATAACAGATTTTACTTAGAAAATATAACATTAGAGAATCTAAACACATTCATCCTGTAATTGCACTGGGTATGGTTTGAATCACAGTTGTACTAAAAGCAATTCCAAAGTGGTGACCATACGAATACTTCACCACAAAGGAGGCTAAAACTTGCCCCAGATAATTCATTGTGCTGGATTTAGACTGGAATGAACACGGTTTGGAAAATGGCTTGAACGTTTTGTTTTATCATTAGAAAAATAAAGGCAGCTTGCTCTTCTCAGGCTCACACTACAGAGCCGTTAGGCATGCTTGGTTTGCTGTGGGGAGAGCATTGATCCTGTGCTTTTCCTGATGCTGAAGTATAGGAAACACCTACTTCATTTCTCCAAAGATACTTTTTATATTA
Organism: Penelope pileata; assembly: GCA_013396635.1. NCBI lineage: Eukaryota > Metazoa > Chordata > Aves > Galliformes > Cracidae > Penelope > Penelope pileata. The sequence continues at coordinate 1,389,790 of WBMW01005542.1, forward strand.
GCACTCATTCATATGCGTTTTTCTTTTGGCATTTGACTACTATATATAAATAAATGTACCTTATTATCCCACATGTCGAGCAGTACGATGGTTGCACTCTCCCCATCCACCATCAGGGTTCTTTCATACGTGTCTTCTGGAAAAGAAATCAGAAATGTTGGTAATATATTATTTTGTGGCATCACGTACATTATAAAAACCAAATAGTTGACTATGTATAATTTGTTCACAGTTCAAGGTAGTGAGCCAAGTTTTGTGCTGGCTCATGTTCTGTTCTTTCCTCATTTCCATTAGCACTAAACTTGCCTTCTGCTCTTAACTGGTTGACTTACTTTCCATGATATACGAAGGAGACAGATCAGGAAACAAAATGTTCATTATTTTGGTTGATATTCTCTTTATCTTATGTGGGAGAGAGAAAATAGAACCAGTGGAAGAAATAACCAAAGGCTGAACATTTGCCCCATGGGAGCAGCAAAGTCCAGCGAGGCTGAGTAATGGAAAATATTTGCTTTCACTTTAGCAGGGACAGTTTACGGGTGAACAGTCACTGCTGCTGAAAGCAATACAGCTCACAGCCCACCAAGCAAAGAGGACAGGATTTTGTGAGACAGGAGCTGTTGAGTTTTAGAGACTGAAATGATTGCTGCGTCCTGTTTCTTTCCCATTTCACAGTTTCCCACATTACTTTTGATGTCAAAAAACAAAGGAGTCAACAAACCACAGGAGTTATTTATTTTGTACTGAAACCACAGAGACTCATATCTAGATTATAAATGCCAACATGACTAAGTTCTACTTAGATCTGGAGGGGCTGCTTCCACTCAATCACAACCAATTCTTGCCATGAAATTCAGTCTAGCTTCCACTTCAAACACTAATCCTTCTTACCCCCAGATCCAAGGACATTTGGATGAGGTTTGAACTCAATCTCTAGCCTTGTGTTGCTGGCCAGTGAAAAAATGTGGAGCTTTGGGTTTCTGAGGATGTTGCACCTTTCAGTGCACTGTGCGAGGAGTCTGTTCCTGCCATGCCTGTAGACAGAACCAAGTTTTAACTCCGGCCTCATACAATGTCTGCTGGGTATTACTGGAGTGAACTTTCCCCTAAATTGTAATCACAGGCTTTCCTCAATCATGCAAAATCATGCAAAAGACTCAGCCAAAAATATTCCACATATAAAATAACATCAAACTTTGTAAACAAGAGCACAGGCTTGACACGGCTTAAAATGGAGGGATTCAAAGTACAAAGCTAATCAAGAGGAGTATTTGTGTTCATGAGTTAGATTAATCTTACAGCCAGTAGCAAAACTAATCCCTAACAGCAGCTGCATTCCCTCTGCAAATCTGCTGTCCTTAGACCATCAGCTCTTGCAATAGTGTTTCCAGTTCGAAAGCGTGGATTTGGAGAACAGTTTCTTCAACTGCATCTGCATAGGAACAAGATCCATGTGCACCAAAGGACAACATTTAGAGGGCTACTTCTCTGTTCTCTGTGACAGAGGGAGAGACTAGAAATACATAACCACGCTCCTCAAAAACGTTCTACCCCAAATGGTCAGAGTCAGAAATTATTTGCACTTTGGAGAATCCTAAGGAACTTCTATAGGATATAAAAGACTGGAAGTGAGCAATTAGTTCATCCCATGCTTATTCTGAAGCTGACACTAAAAAAAGAGAAATACAACAGCAGATTTTCCGATGCTTCCATAAAGCTGGCCTTGAAAATCTGTCATGGCTACACTCCAAGAAATAGTGCTGGGAATGCAAATGAAGGAAGAAACCATACTGCTTCTCATGAAGGAGAAGGAAACCATCTGATGAGGGGCCTGGCATAAAGACACAAAAAGCTGTCCCGTCTATGTTCGATTGAAGGCTGGAAGAAAAGCCCAGAAACTCTCTCTGCTATCATGAGCACCAGTACGTCAGGAACAGATACAGGAGAGAAAAGTCCTATGTGTTGACTAGCAAAACCAGCCAGCAACTTGCACATACTCCCAAGGTGACAGCACGTGTCCTTAGGGACACAGCAGGCTTCTGTCGCTGCACAGCCCTTCTCCCACAGCACCTCGCACGCAGTATGCCTCACAGCTGGCTGCCACAGCCTCTGCATTGAGCAGTCTTTGGGATTGAGGAAGGTTTCAAAATCCTCACCAATACTGAGGAGAATTGCAAGGGAGAAGCATCAAAGAAAACCCTACAGCTCGTTACTTTTCCACCAGTTTCAGCAACAGGGATCTCCCTGCACTGCTAAAGAATTTTTATCTGTTTTTCCCCTGGGGAACCTAATGCTGTGCAAGGAACATGAAATGAGGGGTAGACATATTTTGTTCAAACTCCATACAGCCTACACTTAGGCAATGTATCTATACGCAAGTCTGAGATGATAATGGCAAATGTTTTGGAGGGGGCTGAAGAACTGGATAGGGCTTTTTTATTGTTCACTACGTGTTATTTCTAAGCACTGCATTCTCACAGACCACAGGGACCTTCAGTGTTTTTCTCTGCCATATGGAAAGCTGGAGACAGCCCTGAGGAGCCTGTGGTGACACAAGGGCTGGACCAGCATGAATACTGCTTCCAACAGATATTTTGAAATAAAAGAGCATGAGAATCTGTATTGTTCCCTTTCGGGGCTTTAGATCGTTGTTAGAGAGTGTCTTACTCTTTGTAGCTTATTTTGCTCATGCCTTTTTCTTAAGAGGGATACATGTGTTGGAATTTGTTTTGACAATCAGATCCAAATGTTTGCTACACCAATTTTAGATTAAATGACCTTTCTGCTTTTCCATGACAATTTCTGCTGACATGGCTGATTCCAAGCAAACACAAGCTCCAGAGCGTAGCAGCCTACCTCCTAGCACCTCGCAGTCGCTGTCGATGCTGTCGTGCACCCCCGCAAAGATGTTGGCCAAGGACGACTTGCCCACGCCTTGCTCCCCAATCAGCACCACCCGGTAGCAGTTGCTGCAGGACTCAGAGGAGATGACAGAGTCGGAGGACTCTGAGGACCAGCTCCTTCTGTAGTACTCGTCGGGGCTGATGGTGTATCGCTTCTGCGCGTTGTACTCATTGGAGTCCTTCTGGACCAGCAGGTTCTTTCCATCAGCGGGGATGCTCCACCGCTGCTGCTGCTGCAGGCTGCTGTGGTGGGTGCGGCGCATGGTAACGTTATTGAGGGTCATATTTTTACCCCTGGCGAAAAATATGGAAATCACACGCTTTACCCACAAAATATTTACAAATGAACCAACACCTTCTTATTAACTCAGGGCTCTTCTATACGGATCCAGTATGCAACAACAAATAAAAGGAGACTTCACACTCTTTTGCAGCTGCTAATATGCAAACAAATATTTCTAGTTAGTGAGTCAGAGGCTTTTTCCAAGGGATGATACCATCCCCACACACTAAATCCTATCCTCTTTAGCCTATACAAACTCACTGCAGCCCTAGGTGCATGGGAGGGCAGGGCAGCACCCAGCAGAGCTCGCACATGGCTGCATCCCCACCAAGAGACCGGCAGCACCTGCAGGCACTGCTCCCTGCCCTCCTGCCTCCTGGAGCAAGCAGAGGGACCAGTGCCTTGCACAGCCCTCCTATGAGAGGAAAGCCATGCAAGCAAGCCTTGCTGTGGATTTGGGTCTCATCTCTGACTCTGCTTCAGACAGCGGCTTTCTGCCTGTGAAAAGCAGGGGATACAACCAAGTCTAACGGCTTTTCGGGGAAGGCATAGGTTCAAGCCACTACAGGAGGTGGCACTGGGAGAAAAAGCTCGTAAATTTACAGCTATTAAATCAGCAACTTCATTTACTGCCCAGCTGGCTGAATAGGCTAGCTCTTCCTATCTAAGCATGGCTCTTAATTGCACTTAACTTAGCAAATTCTATTTAGATTCGGTTGGAGGCAGAGGACAGTGATGTCATTCTCATGGGCTACCATTTTTAGGGATGTTACTCTGATGCGTCCCAGTTCTCAAAGCGATGGTTATTTAGACATTTTGCTTTTTTGAGTATATCTGAAGTTTCTCAGCCCTCTTCTCCATACCTGTAGGCAGCATAACTGCCCGTAAAATGCACTTTCAAACCTGAATAATCAGCGGTGAATGAAAATGAGCACAGCAACACATCAAAACAACACGTACGAGTAAACTTTTTTACATAAAGCTATCTGAAAACTTCTCAGAATAAATGCAGAGCAGGTCAGAGAACAAACAGACAAAAAGCATGCTTTAGCTGAACCTGCTACAACACAAGCAACATTTTCTCTGTGACACACAGTGCTAAGAGGCAAAATCAGATTATTCACACAGCCCTCGATGCAGTAACTTTGCCAGCAAGAAACAGAACAGACTGGAAACCAGGCACCAAGCAAAGACTTCACAAACAAAGTGAAATACAACCACAGTTTAATTTTAAAATGTATTTTTTTCTTTCAGTTTCCCCACTGAAAAGATCAGATGAGAAAAGTCAGCTCCAACTCAGTCGGACATCATCAAGACTAAACAGAAGATAACCTCCAATAAACGATCACTGAACAGTCTCAGTCACGAACGTGTTATGATCTCTACCCTAGCAAGCTATCATCCTTCATTAATCAAATCCTAACAAGACAAAGGCTTCTAAGTCACTACTGCACATCGCGGTCTGAGTCCGGGCTGCTTGGGAAGCACACGCTGCACTTAGCTGCGTGGGTCCAGAAAACCAGCACAAAACCCCACACACGACCCAAGGCACCGTGGCCAGTGCTGCCTTACTTGTGAGCGGCTCGCTCGTCCGTGCAGTCGGTCCAGGGCTCGCGCTGCCCTCCGCTCCCCTGGGCTGTGCTACACTGAACTGCTCTGCTGGAGTAAATCCCCTCCTGCTTGCAGGCTGCCTCTTTAATTCCTTCTCAGCAAACCTGGTTTATATTAAGCCCATCTGATCAGAGACAGGGCTTTTCCGTGACGTGGTTGGCCTTGCCATACAACAGCCAACCCCCAGCTGGGAGGAAGCAGACATGCAGAAGAGCAAAAACTTGCAAACAGCCTCAAAACACTTACTTGAAATCATATGATTGTCTTGGTGCTGCCAGTAAAATGAACACATTCGGTCCTTACGTGATGAAAACAGGAAAGTGGAGAAAAAAAATAATAATACGTGCCTTTCCACCTCATTCAGTTTTGCATTCAAATGCTGTTAGGATTAATGATGTTTTCAAAGTGACATGTTTCATCAATGCGTGAACCGCTGTAAATGCATTATGTTCTCTGCAAAATGCAGTTAGCTCCCTGCTGGACAAGATGTTGCTTTGGAATAAAATACCTGAATGTTATGTTAGAATTATCTCACAATTATGAGCATTATTGTTTATTTATTTTTATTTTTTATTTTTTTCAAAGAGATCCAATATATACAATCCTACTTTTCACCTTCCAAGTCATTGCTCAGCCAGCTCCTACCTCTGCTGCAGCACTTCCCCAGCATGGGCCAGACAAAACACTTGGCCACAAACTGAGTGTTTCTCCAGCTGGATGCTGGCGAAGACGTAAGAGAATGAGGGAGCACCAAGTCTGGGCAGCACAGGGGGGATTCTCTCTGTGGTTTATTAGGAGAGATGACCGTACGGTGTACGTGCCACAAAGTGTATGTGCCTGCTCCTTAAATTTGTATCATCTCGTAATTCCTTGGCAGAAGAAATTCTGTCGATAGGTAAGAAAAGAAAATCCAAACCTGCACTGTGTGCTGCTCACTTCTCGAGTAACAGAGAAGAGTAATAAACCTCCACAAACTGCTTAGTAGGGATACGACCAGTTATATAGAAGTATATGGATAACTCCTACAGGTTTTCCCTATTTTTATAATTTCTAGCTATTCTACCTGTCCCCTAACCAACCAGGGACCATCCTTCTTGCCCTTCACTTACAAAGTCTGAACAACTTTGTTTCTGAGCAGAGAAAACAGTGTTTTACTTCATGATGCCTTCCCCCGGCAGCTCAGCTGCAGCCCTGTGCAGGGAGGGACATCTCCGCTGGTGCTGCCTCACACTTATGCCACAAACCTCTACATCTTTACATCTTGCTTAAACCCAGTCCAATGGATTGTTTTTCCTGCGATGAAATGGACCTTTGCAAAATTATTCCACTGAGATATGCCTGCTTTCTTTCCCCTTCGCCTTTGTTGCACTCCTGCATCTTTCATGAGGATTTTCAGGGATCTTCTGAGCCCATCCTCAAAGGGCCAAGAGCATTTCCCAAAGTCACACACATTCACCAGTGCACATGGGAATTGCTCAGATGTACCGAGGGGAGACTCGACCAAACTACGTCCTGATTTTGGATCACCTGCGTTTCCCAGCTCGGCAGCAGCTACCCTGGCCCTGAGCCCCACATCCCCACTCCAAGAGGCACGTACCTCTGCGTAGGATTGTTTGTGCTCGCTGTGCAGCGTGGCAAAACACAGCAAAACCTCCGTCAGGGAAGGTTTATGGCGTGGCCAGTGGATCTCAAAATAGAGCACTTTGCTCTCGTGCTGTCGGCACACTGAGCTCTGAAGTTGCTCCTTCTTTTTATGAAATGTTCACAATGATGTGAGTGAGTGAGTGGCTGGAAAACCGTGTGCTGCACCCAGGGCTCACCACGTTCTCTTTAAGCTGCCTGTCACTTTGTCACCATCTATAAAGAAAGCAAAACCTGCCCACCACAGGGCTATAGGGAGATTTACAGCCAGATCAACACCAGCAGAACCGTAGGCTCTAACATCTTGCCCGAATGTTTAACTTATATTATAGCTGAAAGCACAGACAGTGGGGATAAATCACAATCAGAAAAGGCTCTGTGTTTAGTTATGGTTAGTGTTACAGCAGGAGTCGCAAGACATCATCTTGTGCATCATCTTCGTAGAAGTCAAGGCAGTTGAAGGAAACGCAGCTCTCTAGCGATCCCACAATACACGTCCAGCTACTTGCTTACCAGGGATAAGAGCAGGTTGATTAATGAATTGTAAACAGAGCCCTACACAGTAGGGCTAACTATGGGCTTGCATTCCCAAATACAGCTCTGTATGCTATTGGGGGGGTTCTGTGGTCCTGCACTGCTCTGTCCTCTTTGCCTGTCAACACTTCTGCAACAAAAACCTCCTGAGATGCAGGCACGAGAAGAGAAAAACCATAAGGCCAAGTGCTGTCGTAAAAAGATGAGGGTTTGGATGCTGCTGGCTGGTGCAATATTAAACTTAGAGTGATTGCTTTTTGCCCACGTTATCCATTCTGTGCTTCAATAATCATGTCTTAAAGGAATGCTCCCTGCAGGATGAAATAAACACTGCAGAGTAACAGCTCTGCAACCTTTCTCTGGCCAGTTACCGTTTGACCAGGTGATGCCCATTGCAATTAGGCAGAAATTTTCCATTGGATATAAAACAGGAGTGCTTTATAGCCAGTACTTAATTAGCTATTTTGTGTTTATGTATATGAAGGCAAAAACAGCTCCTCAAATCGCGATCTAGCACGAGGGTCATGCTTAGAGAGGGTCTGAATCAGATTGGAGGAGAAGGGAAATGCAAAGAAAAAAAAAAACATTTAAAAAAGCAAGGAGAGAAAATTCAGATTTATTTTACTAGAAGTTGAGCTCTGTGTCTGAAAGTACACTTACTCCCAAGTGTAGGGAGGAAACTTCATTTCAGCAGGGGAGTGTATCTTCATTTTTCCCTTTAGAGGACCTGGTTTAGTAGACAGTGTTCCCAACAGCTAGTTGGCTGCAAAGGCAATGAATCCAGTCCACCATCCTCCTTTCCTCCACACCATAGCAGCATGTGACATTTTTCTCCACTTCTCACATCCATCAGTGTTGGCTGGCCACTTGGAAACTCTCAGTCCCCCAACAGCAAAAGCCACCAGCTTGGCAATGGACAGAAATGTTCTGGGGGTATATGACGCTGGGCAGGACAGTGCAGACCCACCGGGTACCCACAGCTACTGCCAGGCTCATGGACCTGACCTACTCCTGTGTCACCATCCATTCCTGCAGCACAGACAGGCAGCTCACTGAGCAAGCATTGAAGAAAAAGGAAAAACATACATGCATAGTGAAGCTGAATTTGGCCCACAGCAACGGGCCTGACGGCTTAAGTTCAGCAGCTCACGCCTCCAGCCTTCCCTTTGCCTCTCCTGCTTCAATCCAATGGCTGGATGACAAGTTTCACACCAAGTGAGAGAGGTAGCAGGGAGAAAGTATGCTGAAATTGGAGGTGTGAGGTAGGTAAATGAAGAACTGGGTGTCTGAGGAGAACTATTGAGGATCTGAAGTGAGGATGAGGAGAGAAACAGACTCAGAAATAAAGGAATAACAAATCTCTGATTTATTTTAATGGAAACAAAATCAAAAAAAGAATGTTTCTGAAAGCGTTCCCCTATCTAAAAAAAGCTTAACGAAAGAGCGACTGCTCCCCTCAGAGGAGCAGACTTGGTGGCCTCTGCTCCCAGCAGTTGCTTGCGAAGGGTACTGGATTTCTTCTGTCACCTTCTTTTCTCCTAGACCACAGCAGATTTTTACAATTCTATAACTGACGACTAAAATCAGAATGCGGTCCTCTGGGGATGGATCACAAGGACAGGGCAGGAGCATCGATATGCTCTTCTTGTGTGCAAGATAGCAATCAGGCTGGCATTAGAACTCTCAGAATAGGATTGCCTTTAATTAGCTGCCTCATTAGGAAACCCCTCTTTAGTCTATTACTTGCAGATAATCTGGATTTCGAGGTACCAAAAGGAAGGTGCACTCCATATCTGTGCTCTGCAGAGCCTTTATAACTGTGATGGGTGAACAAAAAGCATTTTCCCCATTAGTGTACCAAGGTGGCACAGTTGAATACTAAGCAAAGAGTGAAAAATGAGCAGCCAAAGGAAGCAGTGCAGTTAGGTTCATAACAAATGACAGGCTACTTTCTAGTCTAGTTAGCTGAAGACAAAAAAAAAGCAACAATTAAAACAGCTATCAGCTGTGGAAAAAAAGTGACAATAAGGAAGAGCAACAGGTGAAACTGAATTATTTCAGTAAGAGTTAGAAAAAGGAGTGCTTATTTCCCAGCCATGCATTCAGTGACGTTAAAGAATGCTGCTGATAATTGTCCAGGGAACAGGATTAAGTCATGCATGACATAAATAAATGTGTTTTTCAAATGGAATCGATGCAAATTTTTAAAAATCATAATATGCTTATAATAGTAGGATGTGAGTTAGCCATAAATGTTCTTCGAATACAGAGCTAAAAAAGGCTTCAGAGAAGTGGTACCAGCATTGACTGTTTCCTGCAGCTGGGATCTTTGCAGCACATCACAGTCCTCAGTGGAGTCTGGGTCATGAGTCATGGTTTCCTTTTCAGCAGCCGGAGTTGTGGCTTTCTGCAACAAATCCCTCTTGCTTTTGTAGTAGAAAGTCATGGTGGTATTTAATGATCGGCAACTTCTGCATCAGCAAACCATAGGTTGGAAACTTGATCGGAATAGTATGGGCCTCTGATCATCAGAACTGCTGAATAGAAATCCAGAAAATGATCTTTTGATCCAACCGCAAGTGCAACCAGCAATAATTACCAAGATTCAAGGCGGCTGGGTCATACTGTTTCAACTCGCACAAAAATATGAAGAAAGGTCTCAAAAGCCTGCCAGTACTTCAAAAACTTTCCACATGATGGTCAGGGCTTGACTTTCAGGTCCCCAGGCTCAACGTTTGACAAAAAACAGAGCTATATCATCAGAAGCTTCCCTGCAGATCATCCCACAATCTCCTGGGAGGTTTGCTCCAGCTATCGTCACTGCCTGGCAGCTTTTATTGCCATTTTCTCCAATTCTCCATGCATGGACACATATTCGCCAACTATCACCCACCAGTTTGCTTTCTGATTGTGTTTATCTATGTGATAAGCCTGCCTAGAGTGGGAAAGGAGCGCCTTGATTCCCATGCATGCTGATTTGCTTTGCAACCCACGTAAACATTGGATTGTGAAACTCCTCCTGGTTTCTCATCAGCTGGAGCCCGTTATCTGGGTGCAGGACTCCCTGCTACATGGAACAGTGTGCTAATGTCTGGGCAGGGTCACTGTTGGCCCTGGAGGCTGCAGTGGGGACCTGGGCCTAGGGAAGTGAGGGGAGCCCTGGCAGGGACAGGAAGGTCTGTGGTGCCTCAAGTACTACGTGCAGTTTTGGGCACCATAATGTAAGGACATAAAACTATTAGAGAGTGCCCAAAGGAAGGCTATGAAGACATTTAAGGGCCTAAAGGGAAAGACATATGAGGAGCAGCTGATGTCCCTTGGTTTGTTCAGCCCAGAGAAGAGGAGACCAAGGGGAAGACTCATGGCAGCCTACAGCTTCCTCACAAGGGAAGTGGAGGGGCAGAGCTGATCTCTGCTCTCTGCTGACAGTGACAGGACCCAAGGGAATGTTATGAAGCTGCATGAGTGGAGGGTCAGGTTGGGTGTTAGGAAAAGTTTCTTCACCAGAGGGTGGCTGCGCACTGGAACAGGCTGCCCAGGGCAGTGGTCATGGCACCAAGCTGACAGAGTTCAAGAAGCATTTGGGCAATGCTCTCAGAAATGTGATTTGATTTTTGGTTGGTCCTGTGTGGAGCCGTGAGTTGGACTCGGTGATCCTTGTGGGTTTCTTCCAGCTCAGGATATTCTATGGTACTGTAACCTCAGAGTCTGACATCCACTTTGTGCACTCTTCTGTGTCTTGGTCATACAAAACACAATTTCAGCAGTCAGCAAAAAGGAGGTTAGGTCACATCCTCTGTCATTGTAAGCCCATGCCTGTCACCGTTACAGCCATTGTGATAGGCAGATGTGCTGCAGAAGTAAATGCAGCCCAGGGGCTCTGGTCCATCCTGTCCTCCCAGCAGTTTTGACTTGAGGAAAGGTGGTGGCCCTTGGTTCAGGTGCAGGTCAGGCATGGCTGAATTCAGCCTGTCTGGACAAGAGGCAGTGGGCACAGAATGGAACACAGGAGGCTCCCTCTGAACACCAGGAAACACTTCTGTGGTGTGCATGTGCTGGAGCACTGGCACAGGTTGTCCAAAGAGATTGCGGGGATCTCCTCCTTGTCAATCTTCAGAGGTTGCCTGGACATGGGCCTGAGCCCCCTGCTCTGGGTGTCCCTGCTGGCACAGGGGCTGGGCCAGATGGACCCAGAGGGCTCTGCCTACTTCAGGCATCCGGGGAGTCCATGATTTTCAGTCAAAGTCATGTCTGGGCTGTTATTGACATCTGCACCGGCTGATGTTTAAAAATGCACAACGTGATGGATCACAAGGGCTAAGCCAGCTATTCTCATCAGCCAAAGCAAGATCAAGCCACAGACAGAATACAGCCCCTGGGTATCTTACCCCTCCCTTATTCTCTCTTTATTGTATAGAAGATCAGCAGCAACAAAACCACAGCTAAATATGGCCTGTTGAGAGGGATGGAATGGCTCTCTGCTCTCTACAGTACCATCTCACCACTGCCACCGGTTCAGCGCAGCCGTGCCCTTGCTGCACCTCGTGAAGTGATGCTTCATGTGATGGCTCAGTGATTCACCGCCTTGTTTGGATTTTCTGGCTCCCGGCTTGTGTTTATCAGCAAAACACATGCACTCCCCAGCATCAGAATGTAAGTAGGTTGGAGCCATATAAAATGCCTTTTAGGAAGATCTTGTATATGGTCAGGCATGATTAATGTCTATTTAGTTGAACGATGTCACCTCTTTTATTTACACAGCTTTACTCTGCTGTCTTTCAGCACACACTTTTCACTTTTCCAAAAGGAAAGAAACAAAAATGAACATAGAAGGGAAAATGTATTCGTTGTTTTCTCTTTGAAGATCAAATTCTTCATCTCCGTTATACTGTTACCATCCCACGACAACTGAGTGCCAGGCCCCAGGTGGGATTAATTTCCCCTCATTTAAAATATCTGCGTTGGTCCCCAAAGGGAACCAAGCAGGGTTAAGCAGGCACCTCCAGGGTGACTCATCCCACAGAGGCCATGTGAATCACCCTTGGAGATGCATCTCCCAGGGACACCAGAGGGAAGCTTGGGGGATGACTCTCTGCACTACCACAAGCCTTGAACTTCGCTGCCTGAAGGTCTGACAGACGAGTGAAATGAATCAACATCCAACAGCTCACCGGATAATTTGTGTCTGTGCCTTTGCAGACGTGCAATAGATGAGATGGGGTTTAAGATGTACTCATTGCATAAGCAACACTGAATAAAAGTATCCTGCTGTGGTGCAGGAGGTGCACAAGCAACTTGGCCACTGGAGAAACTGGTACACGTGTCGTGGTCACCGTGGATGTCATCAGGTATCTGCTCCCAGGAGCCACTGGGACACTTCTGGGGAGGAATTGCCTCTGTCGCTGTTGACATGGGCTGAGTGGCAGCTGCTGGCTCTTTACATCCCTGACACGTGGCAGCATGGCTTGTGGTGACCGAGAGCCTGCTGTCACTGAATGCCACCACATTCTGCTGCACAAAGCCCTTTGCTGGTGCCCATCAGCAGCAGAAGCACCCAGCAGACAGAGCTTCACAAGCAGCCCTGGCTGAAATATGAGCAACGTGAGTTGTACAGAGTACACTCCACGGAACAGAGTGCGCGCAGATCCCTGTGTCCTGAGGAAAGGAGGATCACAGCCAGCACGTTTTACAGGGAACGTGCTCAGTACAATACCAGCAGTCAGGGCTGCCACTTTCAATCTTTCTTCAGAGCACCAGTTCCTTGGCAGTGAAGGCTGTTGCATTCCTGCAGGAGTCAGAAAGGGGTGGCACAGCTGCAGTAGCACCTTGTCAAGCTGCCCCAGCTGGGACACATACATATCCATGCTCTGGGTGCCCTCCTACAGCCACCACTTGCCTGTCTCTTGCTTTCTCTCTGTTGTTTACAGAAAATCTATTCATTTTGGTAGCAGGCAGTAAATAGAGGATCTGGGCGTGACAGAAAAAGCCACCATTAATAACTAAAAACAACAGTTCTGATGGGTAACAGGACCTTTAATACTCTCACTGTATTTTCCTCCTCTGCATCTCATACAAAATGTGCATCTCTGTGATAATATGTGGGAAAACACCATCCCCTGCAGAAGCAGTGAACTGCAAGATCTATCACACATATTTTTCCTTCTTCATGGTAATTAGCACATCCTTTGATATCTTCCAAGCATTTCCTACAATGAAAGCTACTGAAGTTTCATATCACCAAGGGAGGGCCTGTTCTCATGAAGCCAAGGACGCTGAGCATGCTCATGGCTCAAAGGCACCGTCCACTCATTGTGAAAGCACATCTGTCAGGTGAGCTGCTCTGAGGTGCGGTACCTGAAGGGCATTGTTCCTGTGAGGCACAGAATTTGAGAAACTGGTGGGAAAAAGCTTGATTCCTTGAGCCTTGAGCTGTGGCCCTGGTTTTCATAAATGCTCTGTGTTTCTGGCCAGGCTGGCAGATTTAGAAGCTGAGAGAAAAATAGATCATTGAAAGTCACAGGCTCAAGGAACGCAGTTCTGGCAAGACTCATAAACTAGATCTCATTTCTGTGCAGCTCACAGTGTGATGGTCCATCAGAGGGTCAGTCGGCCTGAGCCAGAGCCCGTGAATCAAATCGCAGCTGCCTTCTCACCCTCATAGTTCCACGTACTCCAGAACTGCACTCTGAATTTTAAACAATTTCATCACGTTGTAAAATGAGACCCAACGTACCACAAACATGAATGAAGATGATAAAACATATCACAGCAAACAGAGACGTGGGGGAACAATATGGACTCATCCCGTTAAAAAAAGCAAGGAAAATATTTTGGTCTCCTAGTTACCAGCCCACTCCTGACTGACTTCTGACCTAAGGCTGCACTGCTGGTGACTCCATCCCTGCAGCTGTGGCTGGGTTTCTGGGCAGGGACATGGGCTCCTCCAGCAGCGAGAGCAGAGCAGCTCTGCACTGCATTGCCTCCTGTGCTCTCCCTCACTCACAGGTTATGAAGATGATGGAGCTAAAATAAGCAGCATCTTTACGAAATGCTTCCTTCTCCTCACACACTGGCATGTATCAGAAGTTACCCATAAATTTAGTTAAAATCAAACATAATTGAGGTTAAAAAACACGTCCAAAGTACCTTACGGGAATACAGCACTGAAGGTCCACATGCTCTGTGGAGGATGAATGCCTTGTGTCCCGTATGCTGCACATTTCTCTTCCAGCAAAACCTGAACAGCACAGGTTCCTGGTTGTCTCTCACACATCACGCAAGGAACAGACCATAGCCACTGTCTTGGCTGCCCTGGATTCTGCTCACACAGGGATGGAGTCCTTTGCTGTCTGCCCTCACACTGCGGGACACCTCCATCTGCACTTTTGGGTTGGTTTCTGACTGAACTCATGGTTAGTACCGTTCCTATACGCTGGGTATATGCAACACGTTAACCTTCTAGCTGAACAAAATAGAAAGCAGAGAAAAAGTTAAAAGAGAGGAAAAGAGGGCAAGAGACAGGGAGGTCCAGCCCTCAGCACAGTCTTCTTCAGATTACGTAGATCCAAGCACTCCCTTATCCAAAGATGCTGTACCGTTTGCAGAGTGTCACTCCCAGTTATTTTCTTGCTGGTATCCCAGGGAATGCTTTCTTTGGAAGCCCTGAGACTCCCAGCATCTCAGCCTCCTATCACATGCAGCAATGTGATTGCATTAAGGAGCTAAGGCTGTTCAGCCCCAAACGGCTGGGACAGACCCTACCACCTAAGAGCTGTGGCTTTCCAAGGCACCCCTCAACCATCGCTAACATTACAGTCATTGCCACGGATTTTTACCTAGCCTCAGGCAAGGGAAGCCATTCTCCAACTTTTTGGAAAAACAGAATTTTCCAGCCCAGCACTGGCTGAGTGCCAAATGCTTGCAGCTCTAGGATGAGAGGTAAGGGCCTTAAGTTGCACCAGGAAGGTTCAGGTTGGATACTAGGAAAAATTTCTTCTCAGAAAGAGTGGTGATGCACTGGCACAGGCTGCCCAGGGAAGTGGTGGAGTCACCATCTCTGAAGGTTTTCAAGAAAAGGGCGGATGTGGCACTGAGGGACATGGTTCAGTGGCCATGATGGTGATGGGTTGATGATTGGAATAGATGACCTTAGCGGTCTTTACCAACCTTAACAAATCCGTGATTCTACAATTCTACCTGAAGCGGATGTTGGCCATTCCACTCAAGGTGGGAGCCATGGAGCAAAAAAGCAAACTCATGAGCAGGCCTTGTTCAAATTCGACAGAAAAGGGAACCTGCAGCTTTGATGAACTTCAGGCCTAAAATCTATGAAACAGGGAGAGCACAATGATGCAGAGGCATGGGCAGTTTGCATTAAGAACATTTTATTAACTATGAGAGAGGAGGTGAGATGAGATTACCTCTTCCCCTACCATGAAGCAGACAAGTTCTGGAGGTATCAGACAAAAAAAAAAATGCAACTTTCTGCCCACAGCATACCTGTTTGCAGCTAGATTTCAGATTATTTTACTTTCCACTTCTAACAAGCACCAGAAAGACTTTTAACAGCGAGGGGAGTGGTTCGTAAATTTTAGAAAAGTGCAATAAAAACTCACAAAAGAGCAAATTCTTAAATCACAATGTGTGGGGAATGGGCAGCTTCTTGGGGTTGATCCACATCTTTAACGTACTTTGTGGCAGCACTCTGCTCTGGGCCTCACAGCTCCACTTGCATCTCCAGACCACCCCAGTGGGTTCCCCAAGGCAGCTGCCTGCAGCACAGTCCCTGCTGCTGCTGCCCCTTCACCAGCTGAGCCCCCACTGCTGGGAGAAGCTCAGCTGCAGGGCCCTGACTTTGTCTAGAAGCAATGGAAGCAGCAAGCACATCTATTTATCCTTAAAATAAATACAAATAAATATATATGTTTTTAAAAAGTAACAGTGGCAAACACAGCCCTGGCCAAAGCCTGGCAGCCTCAGCAGCACTCTGTGTTCTGGGGCAAAGACAGAATAACCCCAAGTTCAGAAGTGAGAAGGTGAGACAAAGTGCCTTGCAGAGTCAAAAGCAACATGCTGTCTCGAGTATTAATTGCTAATTTCATTAGAGCTGCACAAATCACCTGGTAGTAACCTCTTTGTTTATAGCTCGTGCAGGGGCACGCTGTGAAGCCTGCGTCACTGGCTTAGTTGTTGTCTTTCCATGATGCACTCATGGAGCGTGCACTTCCCTGCAAACAGGGCAGCAAGTTCCCGCAACCCACCTGCTCACATGCACAAACCCTGCTCACTGCACTTGGGGGAAAACAGATTGCTTAGCCACCAGCACCCCTGGAGGAACAGAACCCTCCTGCTCGCTCACCAGCTGCAGCGGAGGGAAGTTGCTGCCAAGCTCCAAACTGCTGTGAAACACTCACAGCTGCCACAGAAACTGTTCTGCAGGGCTCGGGGATGCCACCACCCTAGAGCTGCAAATTTGGGGGACATATTCCAGCCCATGTGGCTGTGACAACAAGCATTAAAAAGCTTAACCAAAGCTTTTATTTAACACAGCAAGGCTGAAGCATCTTAAGGATATAAATAGGCACCGTTAGTACTTAGTGTTACCCAACTGCTGAAGTAGGTTAGAGTATTTCTTAGTTTAATTGGGGATAGCCCAATATATAAATAGGTTGTGGTTATGTATAGTTGGGCACAAGGATTAGAGACTAGCTTAATCCAGAAGTAGGTTCTGATAGACCACTTAGGAAACAGAAAGAGATTAACATGACCGGAATAGCAGAGCCCAGACACAATGACAAAGCAGCGGGTTTCCCTGAATGGGGATGCCCACTGCTGACAGCAGCCTGACGCCCATGAAGTCTGTGTCATTTCCTGCACTAGGACAAGGGCACCCCTTAAGATAGGTAAATACTCCACAGGATAATATTAAAGATTAAATTACAGCTGGCACCAAGAGCGTACATTGGGTATTAGAAGGTACATGCCAGCTCCTTGTCCTGCCTTGCATTTGTCAAGGCACTCTCTCTGCAGCAGCAGAGCTTGGAATTTGGAGATCAAGCTGTGTGGGATCTGAGGGCTGGAGCACCTCTCCTCTGAGGAACGGTTGAGGGAGTTGGGCTTGCTTAGCTTGGAGAAGGCTCCGGGGTGACCTCATTGCAGCCTTCCTGTACATGGAAGGAGGAGGAGGAACGAATTACAAGCAGGAGGGGGGAATGACTTTTTACATAATCTAATAGTGATAGGACAAGGGGGAATGGCTTTAAACTAAATGAGGGGAGATTTAAATTAGATGGTGGTGGTAAGGCACTGGCACAGGCCACCCAGAGAAGCTGTGGGTGCCCCATCCCTGGAGGTGCTCAAGGCCAGGTTGGATGGGACCCTGGGCAGCCTGAGCTGGTGGGTGGGAACCCTGCCCATGGCAGGGGGCTGGAACTGGATGGGCTTCAAGGTCCCTTCCAACCCAAGCCGTTCTATGATTCTATAATTTGTTTGGACATCCGGAGCAGACCTCAACAACCTCAGGTCTTGGGCTTTAAATCAGTAACATGATATAATTAGAACATAACATAGATCTTGTGAGCAATATTGGGAAAAGCGCTGGGACTGTTAGAAGAAACCACAACTGATGTGAAAATTACTCCCAAAATAATTTGCTTCTAACTATTCAAAAGAGAAGTCCTGAAATGCTTACAAAGCTGGAGATTGAAAGAACTGGGAGCAACATTGCTATTATTTGACATACACAGTCAGAGACCAGCATTATACAAACGTATGTCAGAAATATTGCCCCTGCCCCAGCCACTTCTCAGCCTTGCTGCTAAGTCCAAGACACAAAAAACAGAAGGAAACAAAGAGAGAGCACTGGTCAAAGGGAAGTCAATGGCCAGAGCAAGTCAGCATCACAAGACTTCAAAACATCCATAGAATAAGCAAAAAGACTTTTACATAGAATTTAACAGAGAAGGAAACAGCTCTGGGGTCCTTTGGGGTCTTCGAGGCACAAAGGGACAGCACAGGAAAGAGTATGGAGGAGTGGAAACTACAGTTCAGTTCTCCTTTGTTGCTGCAGAAAAGAATGGGATTTTCTTTGGAGCATGGTTGAGTGTGTTTTCCAACAGAACAGTAAACAGCCCTGCAGCTTTTTGTATGGCTTTCTGCTGCCTATAGATTTATCATCTCGTCTGAGGCCACAATGCAACATTGTGCCTAAGACAGTCTAATAGTCCAAATGCAGCTTGATTTTCTCAAAAACAGAAATCACAGAGAATACCTAACTTGCCCATATTTTTTTTCATTTCTATATTTTTAAAAAATAGAACACCTTAAGCTAAATATCCAGAAGTTAGCATTAATTTCTTGCTCCCTTAATATTTTAACTCATTTTTCAAATCTTGTGCATAAAAAAAAAAGAAAAACTTTTTTTTGAAGACCAGTTTCTTACCGAGTTGAGCTAGGCATGAGAACCTGTGCCTGAAAATTCAGAATCCTTCATAATAGAAGACCGAAAGGACTTGCCTATGTGAGAACATAACGAAATATGACAATAACCACAGTGGAAAAAGTGGAATAGATTTGTAGGTTTAAAATAGCATGCATGGTACAAAAGTTCACAGATCTATTTAAGTTTCAACAGCAAAGACTGTGGCTTTTTTCATTAATGAGAAATGCATTCATTGCGGCTTTTAAGTGCCTCAATTTAGAAGTTGAAGGCAGTCTTTATTAAGAGCACATGTCATCCCTGCACAGGAGATTCTCGTGGCAGATTCTTTTGCCCCTAAAACACGCAGCTGGGGCATCAAGAGCAATGAGGATGAAGCAAGAAGTGCTTGGCCAGTGGCTGGTGGCCGTGGTGACATGGGTGTGGGGATGCCAGGATGGGCTTCACGGCCGCTTCTTGGCCACCGGGAGAGATGCTGGCACAATGCTTGGGGAGCACAGGCAGGACAGGCACCTTCCTGGCTGGCACCCCTACAGCTGACAGTTTTCTTCTCTTTCCCACACTTCATTCCAAGAACTCCTCTGCCATAGAGAGAGGGCTGGCAGATCAGGGCTGCCCCCAGCACTGCAGTCTCCCTAGTTGCTGTGTATGGATGCACGTCAACCTTTTCATGGAAATAGCGCATGGGATCCAGGCAAGCAGAGCAAATACACTCTTCTCTCTGTTCTGAGAAGGCAAACAGCTACCAGGAAAGCCCTCCTGGTACAGCCTGCATAGGTGACACTACAGCAAGGAGTAATCCAAATAAATGCCCCAGAGACCGTGCTACCAGGAGCCCTGGGGATGCTGCGTTCCCAAATGCATGGATGCCCAGTCTCCCCCTCTTTGGAGGAAGCTGCCCTCCACCCCATGTCCCACAGTGCCACCAAAAAAGAGGCCATGTCTTGGGAACGGCAGCAGGCAGGCTGAAATCTCTCATCTAAAGCCTTCAGAAAGGCAAACAAGGGAGAAAAAGCAAGGAGGAGGTTTTAAGAAGGGTATCATGCAATAGCAGAGCATTAGGGAAAAGCGCCCGGGGCTATGACATGCCTATCCCCCTGGTTGCCCTTTGCAGGAATTTGAGGAATGCACACAGCTGGACTGAATGCCATACAAAATGCTTATTTTTTCTGCTTGCTATAAAATCACTGCTGGAGCAATTTCTGGCCCTACCAGAGGAAATCCAGCCCATGCTGAAGTTCAAAGGGCAAGATCCCTCATCACTGGTGGGGGCTCTCAAACGAGCTACAGAAAGACGAGGACCAGCATATGATCATTTCCAGCTGCCAACGCTTCCAGTACACAGAACAGAGCTGCCATGAGCCATGACGGCTCTCTGGAGAGGGGAGAGAGATGCCAGAATTGCAGAATCCCTTTACATTAATCATTTTTTATAAAGTTTCCAGTGGAAACATTTTGGCACATCTTACACTCAAAAAGCACATAAAAAAAGATCGTATGAAATATGTTTCTGCTTTTCAAACTTTCCCTTCTTTGTGCATTCCCCTAATAGCCCCATATTTGCCATCAAGCAGTCCCAAGGCGGTCCTGGCAGCTCACAGAGCCCCAGGAGCCAGCCTGGTGACCAGGGAGAGGAGCAGAAAAAAGAGAACAGCCCATGAAGAAGACACCTGGCGCAGCTCGGGCTGTCCCTCCCAGCTGTGCCACCTGGGTCTCCAGCATTGCACACCTTCCTGTATACGGCCCTGGGGCGGTTCACCCATACCCAACGCAGCACTGAGGTGGTTCTGCAGTCGGTGCACACAGCAGGAATGTTAAAAACATGATAAAAGCTTGACACATTTTTCCTCTCTAACCTATTGCTGTGGTCCAGATAAGGACTGCCAGTGGAATAAATGACCTGCAGTGCCATGTGCATGACGCTATACCAAATGCATGCATTGTTCTCCGAGAGCATTCAAAACATGACAAATGATCTCAAATGTAGATGTTTCTTTATGTTATTCTCCTTGCATACCTCCACTTTTCTCACAAGCACTTTTTGGTACTTACATAAACAATTCAGCAGATTTTAGATCTGTCAAAGGCCCGGGCGCTTGGCAGGATAATAGCATTGCATCCCTGCACAGACAGTCCTCATGGACCTGGCTGCTGATACGAGCATGAATAAGGATTAGTGCACAACAAAACTAACCAGAAAAGAAAGATATAAAAGAGGATGACAGAAGGCTCCAGAGAGATCTCATTGCAGCTTTCCAGTATTTGAAAGGATCTTACAAACAGGAGGGGGAGCAACTTTTTACAAAGTCTGATTGTAATAGGACAAGGAGGAATGGAATTTAGCTGAAGGCTCCAACTGAAGGCCAATGGTATCCTGGGCTCCATCAGGAGAGGGGTGGCCAGCAGGGAGAGGGAGGTGATTGCCCCTCTCTCCTCTGCCCTTGTGAGGCCCNCTGTAGAAAAGGGGGTTGGAACTTGATGATCCTTGGAGTGCCTTCCAACCCAGGCCATTCTATGATCTACACATTGTGGGCCATATACCAGAATGTATGCAAAAATATTTGTGTGTGAATGGATATAGAGTTAAGCTTTCCATTATAGCTCATTTTTATCAGAAAACAAAGAATTTCAACCAACTGTATCGCCACTGAAATAACCGTGCACTTGATAATGTCTCCATTTTGTGTGGTCTTGCTTGCTTTATTTTGAGTGTGCTGCCAATGGTTTGGATTCCTGTTCTAGGAGCTCTGTTTGTTCATTGCTACAGCAGATACCACACAGCACTGCTGCCTGCAACAGCACGTACCCTCCAGTAATTATTAGTTATTTTTGGTTCCTAAGAGCATACGTGGTCCTAATCAAATTCATCTGTAAGCAAGTCAAGTGTGCTTGATTAATTCCAATGAGGAAAATCTGAGGGCATATAATTTCTGTTTTGTTTGAGAGAAGTTGAAAACTGAAAAGCTATGTGAGCACAAAGCTCATTTCTAAAACACGAACTACACTTTGTCTGTCTGTGTGTTGGCTGCAAGAACTGACAAGTTAGGAGCAGGGTTTCTCCATTGCTGCTGCAGTGGGGCTATTCCTGTGGTTGCCTATCTGTGCCTAGCTTTGCAGCCACGTCGTAGTTTGTCTCTGAGGCAACGAAATACTTAGAGGGATCCTTCCATGCATTAAAACAAGGGGCATGGGTCCTCCATTCCGAAAAATATTCAGACGTCCCATCCCTGCCGATTTCAGTGACAGCAGCCTACACATCATGCAGGATCAGGGCTGCGATCGCTCGCCCCACAGACACAAAGCACAGATGTTTGTACCCAGCTGCAGGAGAGGTGCCAGCCCCAGCGGGGCAGCAAGATGCTCCTGCAGCAGCAACATTCCCTTGCTGGCAGTGCAGGGGGATTCCACACCTGCCCTGCTGCAAAGGCACAGCAGGTCCGCAGCTGCTGTCCCACAGTGTTTCAGCATTCCTGTTCATCATAAACAGCAGATGGTTGTCACTGCAGGCTGCAAGCAACTTACAACACGACCAACACTTTGCTGCCTCGGTGCTGCAGGTCAGGGAAGGCAGCACTGGAGCAAGGATGCTGCAATGCCTGGACTTGGAGCACAGAAGGAAACACAGGGGAAAAGTGGGCAGCATATAGGAAAGGGCAGTGACTATAATAATATAGTATATAATACTGTAATAATAATATAATATATAACAACGGGCAGCGACATCTAGCACTTGTGCAGGGAACAGTTTGGTTTGGTGCCTGTATGTCGCTGTACATACAGAAAAGGCAGAGCCTGTATCAGTCCTCACAGCTGGCACATACACAAGTGATGGCAAATATGTTAGACTTGTTCCAAATCCAAGTGCAAGAGTTCTTCAAGTGTGACACAGGGGCAATTGGGTGGACTAACTCTGAGAGAACAAGCTGCCAAACCCCATCTAGCCCAGCAATACACCTGAGAGGATTCAGGGTATGGGATTTTGCCAAACAGTTTTCTCAAGTGCTTCAAACTGTGCACTGTCCGTGTCCCTGAGTACCATTGTAACTCTTCTGAGATTCACGAGCTGCTCACCTTGGTGCCTACGCTGTCGTGACAGCCTGGTCCCTACGGGATTCCCAGCACACATCTAAAGCATTCAGCAAGACCCATGCAGCAAAAGACACGAAAAGAACCAAACAAGCAAAATAAACAGTAGTTATTTCTATCCAAAAATAGCCAGAGGATGAATTCCAACAAGTTTTTCATTGCAGCCTTGTGGACAGAGCACTCATGCAGGAAATGGGAAAGCGTCATCTAGTTCTCTCTGCGACTGCAAGGGTCCTGTATGTTCCCAGGCTGCTGCTGCTGTCCCCAAGGAGACAGTGCAGGGCATGGGGCTGAAGCTCAGGCTTTCTCCTCCCAAACAAGTCCTTAACTACTAGATGCTTCCATAAATTAGGCTGTTTCCAGGGATACCATCATGCCAGAGTCTCAGTTTTGGCAAGAAGTTGTTCCCTATCCTGCAATTCTACAAGCTAGTGGTTCTAGGATGCTCCTGAGAAGAGCAAGCTGCAGGATTCCTTCAGGAGAAGGATATCCTTATGGATGAACAGCATAAGGACCTGACTAGTTATCCCAGCCTTCTGAGGAAGTCTCTCTTTTCAAGGCTAAGAGAGGAGCAAGATAAAAGAAACAGCCTTCAGGTGTGCACAGTGTGAGTTGTGGCTTGCTCAATGAGGTCAGTCCTCATGTCTGCCTGCGTGGTACTTGACGATCTGGTTCAGGGTGCATTGACTGCACAAACCCCGAGGCCAATGGTTTTAAAGTCATTCCGACACCATCTCCAAGTTAAGGGCTTTGGGGAATTTGGACACTGTGCCTGCCTTCCATCTACACACTCCCCAGACTGCTGAGGAAATACCTGGCTTCAGCCGAGGGAAAACTAACTGCTTTTGTTTGGATAGTACCTCCAAGGGAACGGGTGCTTGGGGCCAACTAGCAGCAAGCTCACTCATCCAAAAAGTTCAAGGATGTGTAAGATCATTCGTAAGCTGTGTGCCTTGAATTCTTGCGTTTCTGAGCTTAATCACAACTGTCTGCTACAGTCCTGGGCTCGCATCATCAAGTTGAAGAGACTGCTCCAAACCCCGTTGGGTTTCATCACTCTCCTCATAGTCTTTCTGTTTTGCCTTCTGAATTACTGCTGCCCAATCCATTACATGGACAACTCAACTGGCAACAGTAAGGAGGCTGCACCCGGGGAAAACATTTCCTGCCCCTACAAGAGGCAAGCCAAGTCTCTTAGTGTTAATAAAGCTTAGCATGCTGCCTCAAAATCTGACCAAAAACATTGGGCTAAATATCAACCTCTTTTCCCCATTTTGTGGAAGAGGAAAACCTGTGGTACTGGCGGAGTCATGGCTGTTCCCACATCGCTGCTGCCTGTAACAACGTGGGCAGAGGAGCAGTTTGTGCAGAGCGCATGGAGCCAGAGCACCTCTCGCGGGCCCCACTTTTTGAATGTTTCTCTGTGCAGTGTTTTGAAACAACTAACACCTGCCACAACTGCATTAGTAGTGTGTGTTTCTATAAGTAAAGCTCCTGGCCCAACAGGAGTCCATCACAACTTTCAGCTTTGGAAATGTCTACGTTACATCGGCAGTGATAGCAAACAGAAAGCACAGCCACCCTGATTAATTAAACCCCACACAGCACCTCCTAGCAACCAAAGGCTGTTTTTCTAACACTTCTAGCTAGGACTTGCAAGAGCATAACTTAACCACATGGGAATGCACTATCTCATTCTCATGAGCTCAGAAGTCTTTAAAGGAAACATTACCTACCGGAATGTTTTCGGAGATGCCTTCAGTGGCCGGGCAGACAGCATGACCAACAGACGGACAAGTCGCAGCAGGTCGGAAGAGAAGGTCCTGTGTTGGATCGTGTCTTGATGGTCAGCAACTCTTCTGTTTTCTCAAGATGCTAAAGAAG
This sequence comes from Penelope pileata, assembly GCA_013396635.1. NCBI lineage: Eukaryota > Metazoa > Chordata > Aves > Galliformes > Cracidae > Penelope > Penelope pileata. The sequence continues at coordinate 1,414,169 of WBMW01005542.1, forward strand.
CCACCCAGTCAGACCTTGGCTTCAAAAGTTCCCCATGGCCAATCACAAGGAATTTCAGAGCACAAAACTGGTACCTTTCTAAAAGCCACATGAAACACTGAATTTGTGTCACTGAGCCTGTACAGAGTAAAGTGTTGACAAAAAACCTGAGATGTGCCCATCTTGGATACAGGGAAATTCCCAGTTTTTGCAAGTTCTTGACACCTTGACACACACGACCTATACAGGAGCAGCCTCCAGCACCCACACAACGGTAGCACGATAGCTTCCAGCAATAACTCTCCCAAATCTACTTGTAACGTGGCATCCCACTCTAAATCCACTTTCAGCAATACCGCGTCAAATCTCTCTGCTTGACTTGGGGCATTGGTGGGTTATTGAGACATTACTTATGTCTGCAACTTTGGATTTTTAAGACACACCTTGTACTAAAAAATCTTAGCTAAGCAAAGCTAGTATAAATGATCTCTGCATCCCAAAGCAGGAGGAGAAAAGCAGCTGACTGCCACTATTTATACTGTGACAGGCCAGGAGGTTCTGCAATCAGTGTAATTGATTCACCTAGAGGAACTGATTTACATCTAAATGCATTCCCACCTGCTGTGCTTTACCAGCCACAGGAGGTCAGCATGCAAGCTCTTTGCTGAAATTAATTAACAAGAGAAGCAGAAATTGATATCATAATTAAGTAATTTTCAACATTATGTCATGGGGAAGCCTGAGGAGTGTGTTTGTGAGCAGCAGCTCCCCAGGAAATGGGGCCATACACACAGGGAGGCCGTTCAGGCCCCTGTCTGGAATCACAGACCTGAGCACGGAGATGCATACAAAGGGCTGGGCCAGCACATGGCCATGGGTTAGTCCTTTCAGCCTCCAGCGCACAGAGGGGAGTTCCTGCAGACGGCATCAAAGCTACCAGTGATTATAATGTTTCTGTTCCAACACTTGCAATAGATTTTTTGAATTCTAGATACTTTAAAAAAAATCTGCATTTTAGCATAATAAAATGCATTTTATTGATATTAAACTCTTCTCTAGTGTTGAGAGGAACGTCCAAGTGACCTGGGAAACGCTGCTGCTCCTCACTCCAGTCAACATTGCATTATCTATTTACGATGCTGGGGATTCCTTGTAAGATTTTCCTCCTCTGCACAGCACATCTAACCACAATGCCAGGCTCTCTACGTCTCCTCTCACATATGCTTCCATCAACACAAATGTGCACCCTGCTCCTAAAAAGGACAGGCGGGCTGTTAACTGGTGATAGCTTGCCAAAGCATCACTGAAAGTTGTTCCTCATCAAGCCCAGTCACTCACAGAATCCCAGAATGGCTGAGGCTGGCTGGGCCCTCTGGGTCCACCTGGCCCAACACCCAGAGCAGGGGGCCCAGGCCCATGGCCAGGCGGCTTCTGAACATCTCCAGGGAGGAGACCCCACAGCCTCTGGGCAGCCTGTGCCAGTGCTCCAGCACCACACAGCACAGCAGTGCTCCTGGTGCTCAGAGGGAGCCTCCTGTGCTCCAGTGTGTGCCCAGTGCCTCCTGTCCTGGCACTGGGCACCACTGAAAGGAACCCAGCTCTGTCCTCTTTGCACTCTTCTTCAGATACATTGACAAGATGCCCCTGAGCCTCCTCCAGGCTGAGCAGGCCCAGCTCTCTCAGCCTCTCCCCACAGGAGAGGGGCTCCAGGCCCTTCAGCATGTCCCTTTGTTGAGCTCTCTCCAGTATGCCCAGGTCTCTGCTGTGCTGGGGGCCCCAGATCTGGACCCAGCACTCCAGGTGTGGCCTCATCAGTGCTGAGCAGAGGGGAAGGATCACCTCCTCTGACCTCCTGGCAACACCTTGCCTAATGCAACCCAGAGTACCACTGGCCTTCTTAGAATCATAGAATCACTAGGTTGGAAAGGACCTACAAGATCATCTAGTCCAACCGTCCTCCTATCACCATCCCTACCCACTAAGCTACTAAATCATGTCCCTTAGCACCTCATCCAGACGCTTCTTGAACAGCGGCAGGGACGGTGACTCCACCACCTCCCTAGGCAGGCCATTCCAGTGCCTGACCACTCTTTCAGAGAAAAAGTTTTTCCTTATATCCAGTCTAAATTTACCCTGGCGCAACTTGTGGCCATTCCCTCTCGTCCTGTCATTAGTTATCTGGGAGAAGAGGCCGACGCCCTCCTCACCACAACCTCCCTTCAGGAAGTTGTAGAGTGCGATGAGGTCTCC
>WBMW01005542.1:1416637-1449469 GCA_013396635.1 Penelope pileata
CCTCCCAACTTGGTGTCATCTGCAAACTTACTGAGGGTACACTCAATCCCCTCATCTAGGTCATCAATAAAGATATTAAACAAGATGGGCCCCAGTACCGACCCCTGGGGGACACCACTCGTTACGGGATGCCAGCTGGACTTGACTCCATTAACCACTACGCGCTGGGCACGGCCCTCTAACCAGTTCTCTATCCAGAGAAGAGTGCACCTGTCCAGACCATGGGCCGCCAGTTTCCCCAGGAGAATACTGTGAAGTCTAGGTAGACTACATCAACAGCCTTTCCCTCATCTACCAGTCTGGTCACCCAGTCATAGAAGGAGATGAGGTTGGACAAGCACGACCTGCCTTTTGTGAACCCGTTAGCAGCAAGGGCATGTGCTCAACCAGCTCACACTCAACTCAGTGACCACCAGGACCCCCAGGTCCCTTTCTGCAGAGCTGCTCCCAGCTGGGTGTTTCCAGCATGTGCTGGTGCCTAGGGCTGTTCCACCCCAGGTGCAGGACTTGCACAAATCCTTGCTGAACTTCATGAGGTTCCTGTCTGCCCATTTCTCACTCACAGCATTTAGGTGGGATGACACTCACGCTGGCTTACACAGGACATGAGGAGGATGTCAGACAGCAGCAGCCTGCGGCACACAGCAGCCCATGAGTCACCATGTCAGCACAGGGGTCCTGCTGGCAGCATCCCCACACAGCCACCCTGGGGTCCCCATGGAACCCCATGGCTCACATCTGCAGGGCTCTGGGACAGACCTTGGAAGCTGTGCTCAAGGACACGAGGCAGCTGCCTTCCCTTCAAGGCAGCGCAAAGGTCAGAGCTGCTTATCAGCACCATTGAGTAGCACAACTGCTGTTCGTTACAAATCACATTGTGAAATCTTTGAATCAGAAGCAGTAATAACAAAGGGCCATATGCTTCCTGGCTTTGCAGGTCATGTGGGGAGCCGGAGGAGTGGGGAGAAATGACTTGGATATTGCTGAAAAAATAGCCATTACCCTTCTACCCCACTGCACCTAGGGACTGGCTTGAGTCCTGGTGCTGGACACCAGGTGCAGCTGCAGCCCCTCACCAGCCATGGCCAGCCCTGCAGCAGAGGAACTGAGGGGTGCTAGAGGAGGTCAGCACTGACAGTAATTTATTCCTGCAACACATTTCCAATCTAAGAACATCTGCTCGGCATCTCTCATTCCTCTTCCCAGCTCCTGGTTTTTGCACCCTGGCCTGTTTTCCTGTGTATGTCCCATGTTCAAAGTGCAGTAAACTGTAGCATGAGTCTTCCAAGAGGTGCAGACCAGCATTTGGAGAGAGAGGGCTCCCACCGAGGACATTCTGCAGGAGGCCTGCCCCGGCCCCAGGCCCTGCTTATGCCAGGAGCCAGCAGGCATCTTGGATACAACCAGTGAGCCCAGGAAACCCTCATTTCCCAGCAGCAAAGTAAGGCAGCAGCTCACATCTCATGTGGGAGCTGCCTCTGCGAGGTCCTCAAGCCAGGTTGTTCTCCTGAACAGCCAAACCTCTTCTCTCCCACAGGTGAACGTCTGCAGAGGCCATACAGGGAGCCACTGGGTCCAGCTCACAGAGAAGTCGGTGCAAATGGAGTCTCCAGGCCAGCCCCAGAGCTCAGGCTCAGGAGGATTTTGTTTCATTCCAGCTGGCAGCACCACCACCCTCAGCTGCCCCAGCACGGGACCTGCTGCTGACAAATGCTGGTAGCAGCCAGGCCTGGACATTGGGTAATTAGTTTTAACTTGTCATTAAGCCTGCCTGCACATTGGCACCTTTGGCAGAGGCTGAAAGCTTCCTGCTTTCAACACGAGCTCTCATCAGCCCCATCCCCAGGCAGCTCAATAGGTTCGCGTGGGTCTGGGAGAAGCAGAGCAGCACACAGCTTTGGCTGATGATAAACAGTCTCTGCAGGGGATTTCTGGTCACCAGAAGTTATTGGCCTGGATATTGCAGAGTGAAATGGAAACAGCACCTATTTTGATAGATGGTTATCAGTGACACAGACAAATGCTTCCATGTATTTTACCAGACCTTTCCCCATAACCTTTCTCAGACACAACTTTCTTGGTTCTGAGAAAAGCCCTTCAGATTCCACCAAATTGGAATCAACCTAGCAAGGTTTGGCTATGGCAGATGTATCTTACGGGATATATACTATTCACGTGGAGAGCACCCAGAGGTGGAGCAGAGGCTGTCATACACAAAGAGAGAAAAGGGACAACTCTGGGGAAAGACACAGAGTTTCAGATACCCTCGTTAGCAGGTCAGCCCTCTCTATCTTTAACCTTCAGTTCTCAGCAGAGTGCAGCTGGGCACTCTGAAGGTACAATGGCTCATTGGCATGGGGGAAAAGCAGCTGGGGAATGCCAGTCTTGCTTGAACTGGCTTTGATGATTCAGAAAATAACAAAGGGCCGAACTTGAAGCATTGTTGCTCTCCTGCTATTGAGTTCTTGCTCAAGAGATTCAAGAGAAGTGTAGCCTGAAAGACGTTTTGTGTGTGGTCTCAAGATTGTATTGCCTAATGGTAATGCAGTAAGATTTCATTCTGTCCCATGGGACTCTGTCCCTCCCAAACGAAACATCCTGGATCCCAATGATGATGTAAAGTGGTCAAATGTAGTAATGGATAGAACTGGGTCCTTCCATGGTCTGAGCCACCACTGAGCGCACGTCTGAAGGTTTATAATGGGTTATAATGGAGCAACCTCTTTGAACGATTACCAGGCATTGTAATTCAGAGAAGCCCTTGGGCTGCCTTAAGTTACTTTTGAGATCCTACTGTCCTCTGTTAGCCCTGGAAATTGAAATAATAGAGTGGTTTGATGCAGTCATTTCTGCCTTTCCCTCTTGGCTCAAAATCAAGCACTGGAGGATGCCAGCACCAGCCAGATTTGCAGAGATGCAGGTGCTCTGAGGCTCAGCATGACAGCACCAAGCTTTGCAGTGCCTCACCCGTGCTCAGAATCCATTGCCCTGAGTTACATGCCAGGGGAGAGCTGGGTGCCTGAGCGCAGATCCACAGATCCCTACAGCATCAGCAGAAAGACACGAGGGCGCTCCCAGACTTGTAATCACGGTGGCAAGACTTCGGTGACAAGACTTTGGCAGCGAAACACAGACCTGAGATTACCCCAGGGACTTGAACGGATCGTACGGGTGTTCTGGGACTCGAGGTGCTCCGCAGATCAGCCTGCAGCCATGCAGCAGCTTTAGGAGGGCAGGTTTTGGGGCACCCACAGCAGCGCTGGGACAGCACTGACACAGCTGCAGTGCCAGCACTCGCTCCCCTGCCTGTTGGAGATCCAGCGGGCACAGCTGCAGCACTTACTTACAAGCCATAGTCTTTTGCGTCAGTCACAGACCCACACGCTGTGCCCTCACCACCCAAAGGCACAACCGCATCACAACCCGCTGACGACAGCCTGTTCACCAGACCAGTGTACCTCACTGATTTTAATGCAGCACACAGAGAGCATTCCCTATTTCTGTCTGGAAGAAGCAACCGATTTCACTGTAACACCCCCCTGCCACCCAGCGCTTCTCCCTCTCACCAAGGGCTTTGCAGGCTCTGCAAATCCCGGGGCACTGCGCGATCCGGACCAACGCTACTGTGAGCGGCTGCTGCCACCCTCAGGTCACCCTCGCACAAAAACCCGGTTTGCCTTTGGGGAATGTTGTCCTTCACTGAAGCGAACTCAGCAAAGGCACCAGCAAGTACAACTCTTGCACCTGATCAGCACACAGGATTACTTGCCAAGGATGGGTCGAGTTTTGGTAATCTCAGGTGAATCACAGAATCAGAATCAGTATCATAGAATGGTTCGGGTTGGAAGGGACCTTAAAGCCTACCCAGCTCCAACCCCCTGCCATGGGCAGGGACACCTCCCACCAGCTCAGGCTGCCCAGGGCCCATCCAACCTGGCCTTGAGCACCTCCAGGGATGGGGCATCCACAGCTTCTCTGGGCAGCCAGTGCCAGGGCCTCAGCATCCTCTGGGTAAAGAAACTCCTCCTAACATCTAACCTAAATCTCCTCTCTTTCTGTTTAAAGCCATTCTCCCTTATCCTATTGCTATCAGACTGTAAAAAGTCAGTCCCCTCCTGTTTATAAGCTCCCTTCAAGTACTGGAAGGCCACAGTGAGGTCTCTCTGGAGCCTTTTCTTTGTCTGCATCAGGGCAGGGGCAGCTCTGGCGTGGCGCAGATGGCATGGACAGGCATGGCATGACATGGACAGGCATGGCACCCAGCCCAGTTGTCTCCTTGAGCATTCTCAGGCCCAGGGCTGACACTGTAGTACAGACAGCCAGGCAGCAACACGTTTCCTCTCTGCAGCATGGTGCTTCTGCTCCCTGCTTCCCAAAAGCCCCCAGGCCAGGCAGAGCCAGGCAGCAGGCAGCCAGCTGCATCGGGCTCGCAGGAACACGCAGCTCAAAACAAGCTGCACCTGCCCTGGGAACGTGCCCCTGCAGGGGCTGGGGCAGCAAAACAGAAACCAGAGCCAAAAAACAGGTGGCCTGAAGTCACCTTTAATTTCCACTTCCAAACCCCAGGTAAATCCATGGCTGGATTTATTCACACTAATGCCCTTACCCTCCAGTTCCCAGCAGTAAGAGCACATTTGCAGCCGGACCCACAGCTGTGGCAAAGCTTGGGGAAAAGCACCATTTGTCAGGCAGTCCTAAGTGTTTTTTAACAAGTGCTTTGCTTGCATTTACACCACCACACGCCATGACTACCTCTGTTTGTACCAGCTGAAGGACATGGGCCTCAACCTCGTGGGCCATGAGATGAGAATGCAATGGTAAAACAAGGAACGCCAGGCAGCGTGGTGCTGCGCCGAGGGTGCTGCAGGAGGAGGGATGAGCTCGGCTGAGCAGCTTTGCTCCTGCCCAACCATTTGCTGCCTTCCTCAAAACTCCTTTCCCGAGGCCACTGGCACGATGAAGCAGAGGAAGCACAAATGGTTTCACAGAATCACAGAATTGTAGGGGATGGAAGGGACCTCGAGAGATCATTGAGTCCAACCCCCCTGCCAGAGCAGGTTCCCTACAGCAGGTTGCACAGGCAGGCGTCCAGGTGGGTCTTGAATATCTCCAGGGAAGGAGACTCCACAACCTCCCTGGGCAGCCTGTTCCAGTGCTCCGTCACCCGCACCGTGAAGAAGTTCTTCTGCATGTTGGTCCCAACCAAGTTTTGCTCATAGGAGTTTCAGTTCAGCAGGGTCAGAGATACATTCAGTCCCCAGCATGTTCTTCCCTCTGAGATTCGTCTTTTGGATTCTAACACCAGCATAGCTGCTAGGGAACCAAAGCTCTAACAATGTGATTTCAAGCTTGTGTTGAGATCAGGGTTGACGTTGTAGAACTTACAATATTTTAGCAACTTCTTAAAGACCTTTCAGGCTATTAAAGCTTGCAACACCTTCAGATGGGGCAGACATGGATTACCATTGCTTTTGGTTTGTGCTTTTTAATTTTATGGCCATACCAAACAGCATACAGAAAGACTCAATGACGAGACAAGGAGTAGAACCATTGCTAAAGGCAGCTGGAGGAGAGCTGGAGGTACCGTTTGGAGAGGCCTCAGGTTTAGGCAATCTTCCAGCGCTCATCTGCATGCCAAAGGCTCTCCAGTTAGCTGCAGGGAGCTGCCAGCACACTGCGAGTAAAAGATCTCACAACCCTTTCCAGGCTGCTGATTTCATAGCGTTGGTATTAAGTTTCCCATCACAAAAGAGAATTCCTGAATTCCTTCATGAGATCAGATCTTTAAATCTCAGTGTTCCCAATCTGATGCTGTTGTTTGACATCCATCACAGATTTTAGACCCTGAGGAACTTTTGAAGAGGACAGTCAGCAACTGCTTTCCCTCACAGCGGGGTATTTTCTCCGTACTCCTGACACAGTCCAGGAGACCCCGAGTGGCGGAGTAACTCACATTGGAAGGGACATTCGGAGGTCACCTAATCCAGCCCTCTGCTCAAAGCAGGGCCAACTTCAAAGTCAGATCAGGTTGCTCAGGGTTATGTTCAGCCCAGATCTGAAAACTGCTAAGGATGGAGCTTCAGCGGCCATATGTGCCCCTGCAAGACTTCACAGTGACGCACCTGTAGGAGGCTGTTACAAGTCCACCAGACAATTTTAATCCTGAGTGCCCGCAGCTTTCAAAATAGCGTCAGTATCCTTTGAGAGTTTGTGCTGCAGTGAAGGCTGCAAACATTTCCACCTGCATCATGCTTTCAGGTTTGCAGTGATTCACAAATTAATAGCAAAGAGACTTCAGAGACTCTGTAAAGGCTTGCAGAAATCAGCTGAGGGGAGCACTCATTTTACCACTGACTTCAAAGGTGTTTGCCAAGAGCAGAACAGTGAGACTCAGGCATCAGAGGGTCCATTACGGAATCTGGAGGACAGCATTCTCCCTCCTTTGACCAAACTTAATGCTTTTTCATTTTAGCGGTGGTATCTTGTTCCAACCTTGATTTCCTCACCGCCTCATCCCCACCCACCCCGCACACCCAGCCAGATCTGGCCCTTCCTTGGCTGCTCTGCCTGACTCCGTGCCCCATCAAGCCTTTGTCTGTGCAGCCCTCCCTCCTACCTGCGCATCTCCTCAGATCCCCTCCACTTGTTTTTCTCTCTCTGTCCCATTCCTGATCTCACCAGTGTCCCTACCCCATGCCACCTTGAGTCTAATTCTACTGCTCTGCCTGGGTTCTCCTTCCTGCTTGAGGCAGACGGGATGTTGGGAGGCTGCGACAACACACAGATGGGACGGTTCTTTGCTGACAGATGCTGCCTTTGTGCCCTACCCAGCAGAGAAGAGCTGGAAGCAAGAACTATAAGAAGAATCCCTTGGGGAACAACTCTGGAACTCTGGGTCAGACTGTATTTAGACACCTGTGGGATATGGTGCATTCAGGGACTGATCACAGGAAAAACTTGGGAGGGAATGGGAGGAATGCCACTTGCTCCAACTGGTAAAATCTGCCAGTTCTGAGTCTCATACAGTCCTGGTGCAGAAGGAATCAGGAGCATTTTAGCTGTTCAAACAAACTCTTTACCATGCACATTGCTACTGCTTTTTTCTTGAACATACTCATAAAATGGTGCAGGCGCTAAAGGGAGAAGTGGAAAACATGCTGATATGGAAGCTGTGCCTTTTCCTCCCATCTCTTCCATCTCACTTTTAAGCCCTAATCCAAAATAGGAAGGCAAACAAACAAACAAACAAACCAGTTTTCTCCTACCACAGTCTTAGGAGTGCATCAACCACTTTTGCAGAATCTTTCAACCCAACACAAAAATAAAGCAGCAGCAGAAAATTGATGGGGGAAATTTTAGTCCAGACAGGAAAAGTTTCAAGTAACAACCGAATGAGAAAAGTGCTCCATAGCAGGAAATGCTGGCGAGCTTCTGAGTCAGAAAGGACTGCTAGCCCCTTAGACACTTGCAGGACGTACATAAAATACGTCATTACTATGGCTGACCCACAAAGGTACAGCCACCTAACTCAATGTCTTCAGCATCTAATCCGCATCCCGGGTCCGGGAGGTGTATGGGTCAGCATGGACTCAGGCACACAACTGGGGTGACTTGATGAGGCTGTGCAGACCTGGTGTCCAAACCTGCTACAGGACAGGACAAAAAAACCCTCAAAGCCAACACGTTCCAGCTGGAGGGAGGAAATTTCAGTCTGCTGCTCGGCAAACTCCATCCCTCAGGATGAACCTTGACAAGCCAAGGGTCGTGAGGGAGGCTCTGTTACGTGACATAACTCACACTCCAGAAAACTAAAGCCTGGGCCAAGGCAGTCATAATGAAGAGAGGAAAAAAATCTTCAGCTAACTGACAGAATACAAAATAACCCCAGCTTGCAGGGGTACAGGCTTTTGTCACAGTGACTGACATCTCACCTATCTGGAAGGAAATTAATTAAAGGAGAATTAGGAGCATATGTTGTCAAGTGTGTGTAAATCAAACCAAGCAAAGGAGCACAGGAAGAACTCAGGCTGACATCCATCGAGGCTGCAAGAAAAGCAAAGAGGCTGGAAGAAGCCTGCAGATGTCTTTGGATGTATTTCTTTCATATCAGCTTAGATTTCAACATGTTGATGAAAACTGCGTGAAAGACAGCAGCAACCAATATATCTAAGCCAGGAAATTTCACGCAGAACACCCCCAAGTTGGTTGCAGAGTTCAGTGTCACTTCCCTGGTGCTCCTGTGGTGCTCGTGCAGACGTGTTGTCTCGTATCCTGAGAGTGGATGCTGCATCATACATGGCAAGTATCTATGTCCACATTTCTAAAAGGCCAATCTTGCTTTGGTGCAAAGGAATAGCACACAAGGCCCCGTTAAAAACAGATTTCAGTTCAGCTTATTCTTCAGTTATGTTGTAAAGCCAAAAGTGGTTTTCCTCATGGTCCCTTATAGCCTTCCCAGATCTTCCAGCCACAGACACATCACTTGCTTAAGCCACACATAAACAACCATGATTAACATCAAATTTTCATTCAATGGAAAGCACATGAAGGAATTTCTTTCTTTCTGTGTTACTTGCCTGCAAAACTGGAACCTCTCCTTGCAAATTCCTGGTGGTAATCTCAAGCAGTTGTCAAGGTCTGATCCCCTTTTGGCATTTTAAGAAATTCTTACGAGTTTATGAATCATTCCGTCACCAGTTGGCATCCTTCTTGTAACAGACAACAAGTCAAAGGACTTCATGATCTCTGAAAAAGGCAAACCCTTCACTGGACTTGATGTCAACCCCTTGTCACCATGTATCTATGGCAGTTGTCATACAAACGTCTGTGACACCCAACTCTTGTCATACATTTCCTTGACAACAAGTGAATAGAGTTACAATCCAGACTGCTGGTCTGTAAGTGGATAATGATATAGGGTAGCTATCTGAATCACAAAAATAAAGCGAGTCAGGATGGCTGAAAACTGAATCAACAAAAACAGTCATATGAAACCAGTTAAAAACAAAAAAAGATGCAATATAAAGCAATAAATAAAACATCCTTCTGCTCTTTAAAATCTGGGTTGGTCTCCACTGAGAACATGCAGTACACTTGCTTCTTTGGCACTGTGCCCTATACCACAAATGACTGAATTCCTCCCAAGCTCCTCCTCCCAGTTAGGAGCTGGCAACAAACACAACATCGACTGCTGAACCTGAGGGCTGGCAGGCAGCACTCCCTGCCTGCTGTGACTCAGAGCCCTGCAGAGGCTGCTCTAAGTCATAACTTCATGACTTGTGCTCCTGACAGGGTGAGCGCTGCTGTCTGTGCCCACCGGTGCCACCCAGCTCACATCGGTGTTAATGAGTGCCCCAGGACATGTTTTGACTCAGACAGAGTTCTAAGCTGACAACCCTCAACACTTCGCACTCAGAGCGCCACTGGGGCATTTAGCAAGCATTGCATTCGCCACTGGCTGCCTCACACATACCTCTACAAACTATTTTTGCTGATTCTAATAAATGCCAAATACTAACTGGCAATCTTTGCTTAGCACTATTGAAAAAAAAGACACTCCTTGCCATTGTGTTTACACCTGTGGTTTCTGCTGCTCATTTTTCATGTTGCAATCAAGAAGCCACCCTTTAAGACCCATTGCCAGGTAGACTTGCTCCAGTCTTTGGAGTGGATCTATGAGAACCACCACCAAGTGTGGATGAACACTTGCATCCTACAAAAACTGGGACAGCCAAGAACATCAATCAACACCTTATGTTTCAAGCACTGCACTAGAACAAAGTCATGGCTTCAACAGCCCTTGCCTCTCCCTTTCTGCAGAACAAGTCTTAGGTCTAGGTGACTAGTGCTGCTTGGAGGGACAACGCAACATAAACTAACAGACCTTCACAGCTGGCATCACTGGCAGTGAATCCAGAAGCCACCGCTAAGGCCATCTGCTTAGAAGTGACAACTTGTCCTGCAGCACCAGCTACCTTCCCCATCCCTCTGGAATTTCATGTTTGTTAACTTTGTAAACTTATGGGCAGCACAGATCTAGTATTGTCAGTCTCAAATAATTGCTAATTATAATAATCATTACTATATGGATTGGCTGCAATGTCTTGAGTTCCAAAGCTGCAAGCAAATCTTGGCCTTAATTAAAATAAGCTGTGGGAGCTGTAAGATACCAGACAGCCTTTACCTAGCAGAAGACAGGCACCACAACAGCACAGCACCTGGATAAGCACAAACATCTCCTCAACCATACACAGGGTGAGGAATAGGCTCTTTAAACAGACAACCTAAAACGTTAAAGAAATAAACTCTGTTTAGTTCTTCATTCTTCAGGTCATCGTTCTAATTGTACCAAAGAACAAAATTCGCATGCCAAAAGATGTTCATAATCAATGGCTTTTTCCACCATGCCCTCACTTTGTTTTTCATTATTTTCTTTTGACATTCAGCTCTCAGAGTCAAAGGAAACTCAACAAACCCTCTGAAACAAATGTCTATGATGGAGAGAAGTCGGTGTATCTGACTTTCACTTCCCAAACTCACAATGTAAGGAAAATGTTTGATGGTGGGTTAGGATGGACTGTGAATTCCATGACATTCTAGAGAGAGGGAGAGCACCACTAGAACACACAGAACAAACCACTCAACTGTTTTCTGGATGTCGGTTGGGCTTTTTAATGAGCCACTGCTATCCCAACAGGTACCAAATATCAAGATGTACAGCATGTGGCATAGTGCAAGGTCACCACAATGGAGCCCTATTCTTGCTCAAGGTCCTTCAAATTCTGTAAGTTTGCAGTTCTTCTGAAAATTATCCAATCTTCTGTTCTTCAGGGTCTTTTGAAGTACTTCACTTAAAAGCTGTAATCTGATTTCAAGCTTTTGTGCCTTCAGAGAAGAAGGAAAACATAGTCATAAGAAAAATACACAGTGAAAATGTGTGCAGCACTCCATTGTTTAGACAAAAAGTGTCCTCAAACAAAGTCAGCTAGAAATTAGATAAGCCTGTACTCAGCATGCCTGAGAAATGAAGTTTGTTTATTTTCCCAAGTAAAACATATAGGTGAATTTCACAACATTTTGACACAGCATCAAGCTGTGGTCTCAGAATTTTGGACCTCAGTAGCTATTGCTTTCATTTTCAGTAAACTATAAATTCGAGGGAACAAACACCTCTCTTGTGATAAAGTCACAGTTACACAGACATGTAACCTTCCACTGTCAAAACAAAAATCCAACCAGAGTCTTGTAAACAGCATACAGCATTGCCTAATCGTATAAAATATGGTTGAAGGGTTGCCAGCTTTACAAGTAATAAATCATCATAATCAAATGAAAACTGTTACACAAAGTAGACATACCTAGGAATGTATATCAAAATAATCTTAGTAATTAAGATATCAAAGGAATAGAAGACTTGAAAACAAAGTTAGATTTAAAAATTTGTATTATAATTACTGTAATTATTATTAACCTAGTATTAACTTTTTACAAACCTCAGGAACCACGTTTACTCAAACTTCATCAAAACCACACAAGCCAAAATTTGGCAAAAAGAACTCTAGAGAGGTGTTTTTTTTTTTTTTACTATTACTATGAGGAGAAGGATGCTAATGGTAGGAAAATATACTTTTTTTTTTTTATGAGGTAGGGGAAGTTGGATTGGTTATATTCTGGAAAATGAAAGAAACATTCTCTTTTATCCTTTCAAGGAAAGGGTCAGGTAGAGCCTGATGTTGCCCAGAGAAATGCTTCCATTGCATCAACTGCGACATGGAGAGTGGTTTCTTTGAATTATGCTTTCCCTGGTCTTGTCCAAGCTGGCAGCATCTAGGCACAGAAGGCCTATTTAAAGAAGGATCTGAAAAAAAAAAAAAAAAAAAAAAAAAAAAAAAAAAAAAAAAAAAAAAAAAAAAAAAAAAGAGATGCAGAAAATCAGTCAGAGAAAACTAGGACAGAAAATTTCAGCCTGAATCAGTAAGCCAGTTGGTGATAATGAACGAGATAAAACTGAACAGTGTAAAGAGTCCTTTTGCTTCCATGAAAGCTGAGCATTTATATCCATAGTTAGAGGAGAAAGGCTGTTTCTTCCTCAATGACCAAGTTTATCAAAATCACCACATGCTAGCTCAATGACAAACCCTTTCACACATAGATAGGAAGGGAAATATTCTATCTGGCAATTTCCTTTCTTTTGTCTTCCCAATTCCACGATATTTGGATTGCTCCCATTCCTCAAGTAATTCTGAATATAGAAGTAACTTGCAGCAAAACTCAAGTAAGTTTCTGTTTCCTCCCAGATGAGTCACCCCAACCAGCTAACAGCAGTTTGAATAGCTGTTTCACCGACTTAGCACACTAGAGGTGGGTCTCTAGTGCACTCCATACATTCACATTATGCCAAGTTGTTAATAAATGCTAAACTGCCTATCACAGTAAGAAAAAAGCAATTCCCTGTGAAGCACAGAGAGAAGAACTCACTTTGAACAAAGGACTCAGAGAGTGCCAAACAACAGCAGGTCATTGCAGGGTATGTCATGTATTGCTGACTTCATGATTCATCTGATGCATGTGATAAATGAAAAAATCAGTTCGGATGGAAAAAACTGCATCACTGCTGTTATTGATTTAAAACATGTCATCAAATACTTTCACAACAGCGTTATGTGCTCCTTAGCAAGCGATAGGAGCAGCACGATGACTCAGAGTATTTCCAAGTTTTTTAAACTTTTGGAGAGATATAATGACTCCCATATGCAAGACTTTCCTTTTTCTGATGTGTGATACATGTCTGCACTAGACTTGAAATATATTCTTTTACTGTTCAACAGAAAAATTAGATTAGATGCACTTCAAGTCCTTACAGATTCTGCATTCCTAACTCCATAAATAAAACCATGATCAAGTAAAATAATAGGCTTACAGCAGATCTGAAAAATCAGAATAACAGCAGGCAACCCACACAGAGTAAATTGCTTCAAGACTATTGTGGCTTGCTAAAGATGGCCCCAGTACGAATGGACAACAGGAGCTTTGTCAAGAATATACAGTTCCATTGGTAGACATAACGGAGGTCATTAGGAAAAGTTCATACATTGTGATGCCTGTATTATATTGTTTAGCTCCTCTTTAGCTCATTTTTTGAATCATACTTGCTAGAAATGGAGAAGACAAATCAGTGAGTTCTTAGCATTTTCTGTGTGACAACATCTATTCCCAATAACCTGGGAGAGAGACCAACTAATGGTAGCTGCATTCTGACTCACAACCGTGAGTGGTAAGACCATGACGCATAACAATTTGACAAGGGAACTGATGAGTCAATTTTTTCTGTGCTCTTTAGGAAGCCAAACCTTCCCCTGCTCATTCTACCACTACCAACATTAAAGGTTAAGAATGACCTTCTGGTTTTCCCTTGATTTACCACCACAAAGGTTCAGTTTGCTGGGACCAAGATGTGATTACCCTTGAGGGAGTCCTGGTTACATTCACTGCCCTGAGATCCAAGAGACTGGTGCTGTGGTTGCATGGACGGAACGAATATGCATTCAAAGCATAAGATTAGCAGTCAAGAGTGTTAAGACAACTGCAAAATCCTGAATAAAACTATATGCACTAGTGTTTGTCACAAAATATCAAATTTCATCACAGAAGTAATACCAAATTTCTTTGGATCTCTGAAGTCCAAGAGCTCTACCTGTATTGCTGCAGAACAGTGGAAAAAACCTGGCTAAGATTTAACACTACAGCTGCATTTTCTACACAGAACCTGTAACAGTACCTAACTGCAGGCTTACATCACTTACTCATACAAGAAGAGAAGGGCTAATTTTGCAATCACAAAGAATGACACAAAGACAATGAAATCAATATGTGGAGCACAAATGAGGAAGAAACACAAATTGTCATGGATACAAAAGCATCATGCTTTCACTAACCAAGTCCTCCCTATATTGGATAGAATGAGATGAGAAAGGAATACAGCTTTAGCCTATTATCTGGAAGCATGAAAGCTATCAAGCAAAATAGTCATATCACATCTGTGTTACTTAGTTTCTTGTTCACATCTGTTGAGAATGTCTGTTCTTGTGGCCATTCCTTTGGCATTTTTTATTGTGATATCTGTGAACACTGTACATACATACTTCATACTCAAAGAAATGTAACAGGGCAATAAACACTCTTTCCTTTAAGAAATTGGAAACTGAAGTTATCATTGCTGTCCTGGAATATTTAGAAAAAAAACCACATAGCACTATTTGGTTGTAATGAATCATTACCTAAGCAGGCCACAGCTAATTCAAGTAATTAAGAGGCATGATAGACGAACACAAGGAATTAATCTTTTTCACCCTTCCACCTTATGAAGGGCTCCTATGTATCAGAAAAATCAGGCAATATCTGGAAATCCCATAAGGAATCTCATTGCTTCAATCGTGTTTTACTGAGCACTGGAGTTTTCTCCAAAGCCAAACCATATATTCAAAGCGGATATAGTTCATCAGCAGTGGCCAGAGATGATGAAAAACTCACTTTGATGGTCTTTGTTTCCCACACAATCACATTCAAGTAAGTCATGGGTAACACAGCTGGAATCTTCATGAAGTGTAAAGAGATTTCTGAGCTCCTCAACAGAAAAATGGATATGTTCAGATGTCTTGGAAAGGTCTACAACTGCTCCAGAAAGGTCTTGTTTGCTGATCTGTCTTTGATAAATCTTTTCTTCTAATGAGCCTGTATTGAAAAAACAATAAATACACTGGGATAATTTTTGACCAGTAGTTGTCAAGAAGAAAAGTAAAATTCATTTTTTGATAACAATATATAGGAGATGCTGAACCACTATCTTCAGTTATTAAAACAAGAGCAGGGAAAAGGCAAATGAATCAATGTGATGCATTTATTTTTACGGACTTCAGAACAAATTAAGTTTATTTTTAAAGAATGAATGATTTCCAAAAACATTCCCTCCCTTTCTTTTACTGGCGAAATTTCAGTAGAGTATGTTTGAGGACCACCTCTGACCTGTGGTTAGCAGTCTGTAGATATGTACAGTATGTTTCTGACCATCTCTCCACACTCTGGCCATTGCCTGAAGAAAGGAAAAAGAGAAATAACAGCCCACTTCAGAACAAAATTCCAGCTAAAACTTGTAGCTTCTGCTGACGAAATTACTAGTTCTACTAGCTCATTCAAAAAGATATCGTCTGAAGAAAGCATTTCTTGATTGTTGTCTTTGACTGTCTTTACAAAATTCTTCTGGCATTAACTGTAAATTGTTCTGAATGTGTCACTTGCTTTCTGCCATCTATGCTCCTCTTTCTTCGTGTGTATTACAGAAGGAAAGCAGGGTTTAACTTCCTTCCTGCCAGCAATGTCCTCTTCATACCTCTTTTCTAAGCATTTGCAACAGTTCAGTATTTCAGGAATACTCATCTCCAAACTTTTTTTGCCACAATGCATCTTTAAAAATGACCTTTCCATGTCTTTTAATATTCTAAGATCAGTGTTTCACACATAATTCTTAAACAGACAAAAAAGTAACTGAGTACTGTCATACGATTTTAGTCAAAAACATTAAGGGTTCTGTATAGATATTAGGTACGAGTACCCACAATGTGGTTTGAAGCATTTGGCAAGCTGTAGGAATTCTGGCTGATATAGCAGACAGTGTTTAAAGCAACAAAACAAGTGACCACATGGGGGTACTAATTCACACTTGGAACAGGAGCAGGGCCAAGAATCAGAGCTTATTTCAGGTATTAAGCATTTTGTATTACTCTACAATCAGAATTTTCTTACTGTATTTAAATATATATTTTTAAATTATTATTATTATATATTATTATATAATTATTATTAAGGACTATAATTTTAACTGAACACTCTTATGCCAACTAAATAATCCCTTAAGGCCAAGAACACTGTTACAAGCATAGCATGGCATTGACTTTATTTTATTTTATTTTTTAACATCATTGCCACATGATTTTCTCATTGTCTTAATTCTTATCAGGCTCTCTTCCTTTTTCTTAGGTACAACAAATCAATAGTAACACTTGCTATGCATTCTAATCATAATTTTCTTTTCTTTTTAGAAATATAGCAACATTTAAAAAGTGGCCATGAGACAAAGGGGATACATGACTCCCTCCTCCAAAGAAACCAGAATTTACTCTTTTCACGTTTTACTGCAAGGGGGGTTCTAATGATACAAATATATATATTACAACAGATAAATGTTTCTCCTTTTCAGAGTTTTCCTCCAGTACTGTGTTCGTCCAGATGCAATGTGATAGATGGGTAGCAATAAGACATGTAAAGCCAGACACTTGAAAATCACCAAACTCCTGTGATGCCCTTCCCAACCCAGATGTACACAATTGTATCAGACCTGAATATCCGTAGCTGGATTCCAGTCGATATCATACAGGATCAAGTGAGATGCTCCAACCAGATTCAGTCCTACTCCACCAGCTTTTGAACTCAGCAAAAAGATGAAGGCTGGACTGAATTTACTATTAAAGCTATCAACAATCTGTTGCCTTTGGGAGACGGGAGTATTTCCATCAAGTCTAGTGTAAGAGTATCCATGACTTTTGCATGTCTCCTGTAGTATGTTCAATGTCTGAGTGTAATTGGATACCAGTACGACTCTGCCAATGAAACAAAGTTATCTTAAAATCTTAAGTCACTGGTAAACATAAAGAACAATAACAAATTATTAAAGACAACTAAAAAAAAAAAATACAAGTCAAGAAGAAATTAAATGTCAACCTGAGGTTACTCGTATTTCCTAGGAAATAAAAAACTTTTAATATTATTTAAAGCACACACTAGATTTGGATGCATTATGTCTTACCATCAAGCATTCAAACATTAAATAATTAATGTTTTCCTTCAGAACAGAATTTGGCATAATACACATTACAGGCACACAGAACCAACCACAGAGAGAGAATTTTTTTTAAAAAAAATCTTCATTTACACAAAATAGCTGCTTTTAAGACAGCATGTGCAGAAGGCATTGTAGCAGCTAATAAATAACGTATTTGACTCCACTTACTGAAAAATATATTGTGAACTTCCATGGACAACCTAGAAAAGTTCTGATAAACAAAATGAAATTCAGATAAGAAAGCAATGATTCTTGCCTACATTGTATGACTGAAAAGAAATCAAATGAAGAGTGATGAAATACATCATAAACAATACAGTTTGGAAGTTTTTTAAAATAAGTCAGTCTCCTGATTCCTTACACTAACAACTTATACTATGTCAGCTTTATTTCTCTTAAATTCTGAGTAACTAAGTTTCAGAGATCTCAAAATACAGGATTTCTGTCCTGCCAGGTACTGAGGATGATACTACTGAGAAGACAAAGATCTTTTTAATTTAAGACATAAGATAAATAAGCACATAAGTAAGCAGTTAGAGCATACTCTGCAAGATCTTGTTGAGAGGTCTAAATCACATGTACAAAACTCCATCCAAAAATTGAATTTAAAAAAAAAAGTAATTTTTGATTAAAAACAAGTACTGGAGAACTATACAAACAATTTCAAGAAAAATCTAGTACACTAACATTTTTAAATTGTTGTAAAATATTTTTATTAACGGAGTTGCCTCTACAATCAAATTATATCCAAGGCTTGTTTGTAAAGACTTTGCAAGATAGTTTTTTTTGTCAATCAACCTGAAGTCCACATTTTCACTCAAAAATGGAGTATAAACTTCATAAAAACACTGGAATTAGTCATAATGAGAGCAAAGCAGTAGAAAAAGAAATATAAACACTGCAGAATTTAAGCAAAAATGTTGTTAAACAATGCCTCACCACTAGCTGTGACTCAGCAGCTCCCACAGCGCTGACACAAGGAAAGATGCTTTTTCCTGATACCCAGATTCTTTTGACTGACAAGAAAAAAGGCTAGTGCATTTAGATATTTATTTGTCATTGGTTTCAATGGATGCTAAGCATATGAACTCCCATGATAGGCTCAGATTTCTGGTTTGTAAAAAAGAGAGCATCAGGAAGGAACAAATTCCATTACCTCAGTGCCAAGAGATCTGCTGTTGCTCCTCACTACTGAATTACAACGTCCTGTTTAAGCATCAATTAAAATAAAAGTTAAAAGCCAAATACTTTTGTAATAGCTGGGCTTTAAGGTAAGAGTATCATGAGTTATCATGAGACTCAAGGTCATGTTGAGATTTCCATGAATCAGCAATTCCTCAGTAACCAACAATGTGCATCCTATTACCCCACAATAAACAGAGATTTTCCTACGTCAGTGACATTTACCGTGGGGGAAATAAGCAGTTGCTTTGCAAGTTCACCTGCTGGGACTTGTCGCCCTGGATGGAAAAGGCAGCAAGCACTGAGCAGTATAACATGATCAAAGAAGAAAGAAACTCATAATCCAGTCATTAAAAATATTTTTGTGCAATTTAAAATATTTAATACATTACGTAATTGCCTTAAGGAGAAACAAAGCACTGGGAAATCTTTGCAGATAGAGATAATATGTCATAGTACAGGGGCTGTAGCAAACTGTCTTAGTTGCTGGAACTCAGTATGAAAAATTCTTGTATTTTTATCTGGAAATAATACGAAAAGTAACTTTGAAAATTATGTCAGCTGCAAATCAGATGTTAAGAATTTAACAGGAGCCAGGAGCACAACGCATAAACATGCTTGGCACCTCTGCAAACAGTTGCAAAGGCTTCATTTTGAACAGTATGTCCCTACTACACAACTGAAAAGCAAAACAATATGCAGAAGGTCATTCCCATTATCTCCCTTCTACCTTTCTTTTACACTTGCCTTTCAGAAGAGTTGAGCTCTCGGATTGCTGCTAACAGCTTCACCAGCACCAGCAGTTTTCCTGAATCATTTTCAGAGAAAGTATCGGAGGTATAATCTTTTGGAAAGACATCTGCTAGACCTTCGTAGAGACTGGACTCATCGCGTTCATCACTCATCGGATCACAGGTTTTTTCCTGTTAAAAATGAAAGGATTCAAGCTTCACATCCCCACTAAAATGCTTTTTTGCTTTCTCTTACTTTTAAAAATGTGCTATATTTTTATTACAAAGACAAAAAGACGTATCGAAAGCTGACACAAAGCAGCTTTCATGTGAGCACAGCAAGCTCCCAGTACTGTATTGACAGCGCAGTTTTAAAATACTGAGAGCATTTACTGTGGTTTACTTCCTCTAATCCAAGATGTTGTTTACAGCTGAGAAGAGAATAACCTGAAATACTGAAAACTGAAAAATGCATTTTACTTCTATTTCTCTGCTTCAATAACCACACAGATATACACCCACGGCAAAACCATATCTAAAAATTTGGAATAAAATCATTACCCTGTTTACTCTCTAAATCATGTAGCACCTTACTGGGGAGCTACACAATCACTGACTTTTTTTTAGGAAGATATTGTCATTAGGATGCCATTACGCAAGGGAATTGAAAAAAAGCTAACACGAAATAACAATAAAGTAGAAGAAATACAGGTAACATTTTGCTGTAACTTGCAAATTGATGTTTCATGGAGAGGAAAAAGCCAAACTAATCAAACTCTACAACAGCAATAAATGACCTGCACATACAGTCCCTTCCATACAAATAGTTTCCAAAGGGTTATGCTTTCACTTACAAAAAATTCAAATGCTTATACAATGAAGTAAAGGCAATGAACTTTACTTGGCAGCATTGTCATTTACAGAGATGTCTTCAGTGGACATTCCTACAAAGTCACAAAGAACATCTTTTAAGAAATATTCACAGTTATGCTGACCCTACTTGGACTAGTATCTATGTCAGTTAGTATTACTAAGTTCTAACTATTCATACTATTTACCTATAGGAATGAGAACATTTATGTGGAAATAACAAGGTGTAGATGGTGATTCCAGGAGAACTAGAAACAGAGACAGCTTGTACCAACAGCATGTTGAGTCTGCAGCTGTCAGTATCGCTGAACTCAATTGAGACTGCATGAGAAGGTTTCGGGGGAACCAGCAGAAAGGGTACACAGAATAATCTCTAGCTAAGCGTTCTTTGTAAAACTCACATTTGTATGTATTTTTACAAATATTCAGAGACAAGACTAGAAGGGAAAATGCATGAAGGTAACAAAGAACAAGAAAATACCTGAAGGTGATAGGAAGGTGGAGAGGTACCTTCCCTGACTACATTCAGATTTCCTAGCACTTATATTTTTCACAGCAAATCTCCTAAAGCAAGTCAGATGTGAAAAGAGAGCGTGGAAATGACCTTAACTAACATGCACTTTGACCATAACATATTTGTAGTGACCTCTGTCACCTGAAATGACTAATTGCAGGCACCCACCCTCATGCAAATAGATACCTTTACAGATTTGAACAGGAGACATGGATGATTGCAAAGCTTTTTCAAAGCCCCTATACATATTAGGTGAGGATTATTCTCCAGCCTGCCTTGTACACAGGATCTAATAACTGGAGAACTGAGCAGTTTTCGATACAATTCAAGCTGCAGTGCTGTTGGTCGGCAGAAGATTATGTTCTCCTTTTTTGGGGGAAGAAATTTGTTTATAACCTCCTGCGTTCTCCGAAGAATAAAGAGTCCGGTGAGGCGAGTGAGTTCTGCTGCTCTTTTTTCTCCTAAATCCTTTTCCTCCTGAAAGAACAAAGCACAGAATTAATGCTCATCTTGCATTTCATCAAAATAATTTTCTACATGACTTTCATTAGGTAGTTAGCGACCATTTTAAATGTATGATACCACTTTCAGCATGGGAACATAATTATCCATTCTACAACTAGTACCCCTGCATTAGCTTAATTCTAGGTTTGGTTTCTAAAGTCTTAAACAAAGGAAGATAATGTCCCAGATGATATCCAAGGCTCAAATTATATTCCATACGTTTCTTGATTGATGTTGTAAAATAATACAGATGTTGCAGTACTGTGGAGAAAGTAAGAATTAATAGAGTATCCTCACATGGTAATTTACTTGGCATTTTTGGAAATTCAAGATGTTGGATGTCTGATAAAGAATAGCCATGATCTCAATATGCATGCATTCCTCCACCTCCCTTTGGAAAAAAAAATGAATTTATTCAAATAGGAAGCTGAGAAGCTTTTGCTACCACGAATAGTCCTGAGGTTCACTATATTCCATTGAAAGCAAATTTCACATTGTTCTCTACTAATTTCCTTCTATGATAGCATTTTTTAAAATGACATACCTTTGTTGCTGAAGGTTCTCTGGATCTGACAATGGGCTCCTCATATATCTTTCTATATGTGGATAAAGAACCAAGTATTCCTGGATTTACAAACTCTATTAATGCATAAAATTCTTGCAAGTCATTTTGGATTGGAGTACCTGAAAAGAGAGGAAAATAATTCTGCATTTGGTAATTTGTTCTTTAAACTGATAAAAGTACAATTGCTGAAAGCAGGGTTTGAAGTCGAGAATACATCCTGAAGACAGATGTTTTGTTTCAATGGGAATTACTCACAGTACTGAATTAATTTACATAGAACTTTACCGTGATGAATAAACTACTCTTTCCCAAACTGAACAGACTGCATGTCTAGTTGTTTTGACAAAATAAGTCATTTTCTAAATCAATTTTATTAAATAGCTACAAAGGTGTCTTAGTTTCAGCTGGGGCAGAAGTTGGTTTTTCTGATAGTGACCCAGCTATGTGCTGGGTCAAACCAGGACAAAAGGAAAATAATGAGTGTATTTAAACGAAGTCCTGATGCCCTTACAGAAGTTCCACGGCTCCTTACCCATACCTGAAGTTACACTTGTGGTTTTTTTTTGTTTGTTTGTTTGTTTTTTAAATTGTCTGTTTTTACGAGACCCAAGATTTGTGCTCTTGATATCCATTGCGAAAATTTATACCGTGCTCCTGTCATATTTACAGTATCTTTTTCCTTTCTCCCAGCCTGGTACTTTTAGCATAGCTAACTATTAAAACTAACTACAAATACTAACCAGTAAGGATAATTCTCCTCTCACAAGGCAGACTGCTGAGGGCTGTAGTTGTCTTAATACAGCTATTTTTCAGACGATGTCCTTCATCACAGATCAGGAGGTTAAATTCTATAGCCTGAATTTGATCCAAAGATCGTAGCAGCATCTCATAGCTGATTATCATAACCGAATAAAGTGGAGAACTGATGAATTCTTCTACTTTGTGGTCCTACAGGCATAAAGAAAAATATATCATACAACTGTTTTTTCAGAGATCACTCATCATACTCCCTACACATCCAGTGTCTACAGAAATTTTTCCAGCATGACACAAAACATTTACTACCTCCCTCAATAGTTGGATTATTGATTGTTTCCTAATTTGCAAAGGAAATAAGGGATCCAATACAGCAATTTTTTTTTGAGTTTTATAACCTCATGAAGAGACAATTTACTATTCTTCTAGACCTTAAGATCCTCTGAGACACATTACCATGAAGGTGAAAAGCACAGACTCCCTGTAATGATTTCCCAGTCCTAGCGTTTAGGTAAGCCTCAAATGGATCATTAAAACCAAGATAACAAACAGGCAGAAGCAGCTGCCTCCACACTCACTTTGGGATCCTAAGCCGCAGTGTCCAGTAGGGAGCCACCACATTCTGGCAACTTAAAATTCCTCTTGGAGTTTTGAATTGAAGATGATATTCACTTCGTTAAAAGCCCTTAACATTGACAAGTTGGTCAAAAGGTAAGCACAGCCTGGGACTCAGAAAATTAAGCCTACGACTAACCACAGAAAACATTCCTGTCTATTGGTAAATGAATGCAATTGATCTCTAAATCCTGCATTAGTGGTCAGAAAGTGTCTCTGAGCCCCTCCATTCTCATGTGCCTTCCAAACTTTTTCTTTCGATAGACACTCAGACTTCATTTCCTAAACTCCTAAATAAAAGATCCAGAAGAAAATCTGTTTGGTTATTACCAAATGTGACAATGAGGAAAACCCACATCAGTTATTCATGTTAGAGCATCCAACTCTGACCAGAATTGCACTTGTACAGTTCTAGACCTTGGAGACAAAACTAGCTTTAAAAAGAAACACACAAAATCAGCAAGTCACTGTAATGACAAAGAGAGTTTCTTCCAAAAAGGTTTCTAGAAATGGGCACATTTGTTTACAGATTGTGCACATACTAGGATTGCTCACCGGTCTTGCAATTACACATAGAAACAGAAAATTGTTCTGTGGCCCATCCCCTGCCTTTCCACCGAGCTCCAGATACAAAGTCTCGGCACACTCCTTCCTGTGTCCTAACAGTGCTCATTTCCTACACAGGCAAGGGTCCCAGCTAACAAGCTGAAGAATCTCTTTAATCTTTAAAGCAAATCAAGCTAGAGCCTCAAAAGGTATTTTTATTTACAAACAAAATCAGTTACCAAACGCAAACAACTAAGTCTGGGGCCAGGTAGTGTAATACACTGAAAGAGCAGTACCACTTAATTATCACAGCCTCCAAGTCATCGATTCACAGAACATCCTGAGTTGGAAGGGTCCCATAAGGATCATTGAGTCCACACAGGACCACCCAAAAATCAGACCATATGGCTGAGAGCATTGTCCAGATGCTTCTGGAACTCTGACAAGCTTGGTAAGTTCATACAAATTTATCCTCAGTGATGCAGATGAATCCATGGGCCAAATCTGGCAAGTTCACCTCCCAAAGTACCTTGTGGTAGGTGAATCCTCACACTGTGCTGACAAAGAGGCTCAGCACACAATGCTGGGCACAGTGCAGAGCAGGTAACAAGGGCATGCTCCAATTTCCCCCTGGTTTTGCACCAGGCCACAGCATTTCCAAGACTGCAATACTGTAGGTAAGTGCCTGCTTTCTGGCCAGTATTTTTACTGCCAGTTTTGAAACAGGAGCAGAACATTTCCCTTGCCCTCCATTCCCAGCACAGGAACAGAAGAGCCCTGCAGGCATCACCCAGTGTTGTCCTCACCCTGAGTTCAGGCTCCATACTGCAGCCCTAGTGACAGAAGCTATGCCTCTGTGATCCTTCCTTGGAAAGCATCAGAAGATGAGCAGGATCTGGAAATCTTCCTCACACTTCCTGGGTATGAGTTGGGACTATGGGCACTGGGGAACTGCCTGCAGTTTCCCTCTCCTGGCTGCTCATCAGCTCTTCTGGAGTGTTTGAACCCCTTAAAAAAAACAGGAGAGTCCTGACATATAAACCCCCTGCAGCCAAATATAATATTTTCACTGCTGTATGTAATAACAGCAGTGAAAGATGGACTAAAAATTAAAATAATTTTACAAGCCAATTTCAAATAATTAATCTATCCTCTTAAGTAGCTGCAAGATATGTGTGTATTACAGCCTCCATTTTCACAGTTACCCAAAGTGACTTGACAGGTTTCAGCGAGGAGCCTGGAGCGACGTCTGGAGCAATTGTCAGTCAGTATTAGAGCTCCATAATGTCCCAGACTTACTCTTTGAACAGACCCTGCTTTGCGCTGGTCCAAATCCAATGTAGCCAGTGAAGTGTGAATTCAAAAATGCTGAATCATGAAGCAGTGTAAACCTTGACTTAGTTCATTCTCCAGACTTTTTTTTAAACTTAAAACTCAAACCTAAACAAGCTCTGTAGAAGTGATACTCTGCAAATCGATAATGGAGTTATTCTCTCAAACACATTGCAAACGCTGACCATGTGGATTAACAAGACCTAAATGCAATCTCTGTGGGGAAGCCTTCATTTTAAAAGCAATGTCCTCTACCTGACATTTGCATTTCAACGGAAGTAAATTGTAATCACATTATAAAGCAGATAATGCCCTGTTTTTTTTAAAGAGTTTATTACTGAAGGGTTAGGATCAGTACTCAGTGCTTCAGTGTGAAAATGAGGAAAACATGCCTAACGCAGTTTAAAAGTCTGCCACTTCTTTGAATGTGCTCCTTATAAAGCAGGAATGGAAAAAAAAAACATTGAGACAAGCTCTTCCCTTTTAAGTTATACTGAAGAAATAACAGTATGATAATTGCTGGTTTTCTGTAGAAGATAGACAGTAAATTATTTTAAAATACCTCATTATACCCCAGGCAAGTCATGCATCTTGCTTTTGCATGACAATGTATTCACTGCTATTTGGGAACAACATCTTAAAAGATGCTGAGTGTCCTCAATCCAAATGGCTCCAACAAAATGAGTAGGAATATTAAAGTTATTTAAATTAAAAGACAAATAAAAGCTACTGTCATTTTGGGTCATAGTAACTGTCAGCAAATTCAGATTTTTTTCCTCCCACCATTATTCATAAAAACTGAAAGAAAACATTCATTATTTCTAATTACTTTTTCAGGTAAAAGTGTTGCCATATTATATTTTGCCTTGTATCCACTTCCTTTAGAAAATTCTGTATTTCTCAGCCTCATCTATATTACATTACAGTTCCTGGCAAGTCAGTTTGCTTCACTTCCACATCTTGAACAAGCTACTAAGAAAAACAAGTGATGCAAAGAGCACCCATTACTGAAACAGATGTATGGATCGGCCCCAGTGGAAGATGAGTAGGTTCAGTAATTTCAGGGTTTTGACAATAATAAGAGTGGAATTCAAAAAAAAATAATTACTTTTACAAAATATTGTACGTTCTACAAAAGAGTTTAAAAGTAGTTTGAACGCTTCCATTTTGTCTGAAATATTCACTCCTCCATATAGACTGCAAAGTGTCTCCACTTCTTCCCCCCGGTACAATTCAATTAATAAGGACCAAGGATAAAGGAAGAGTATGGCAGATCATTGAATGTATGCGTAGAAAACACAGCTTGTGGGTTTGCTAAATAACTTCCCTTGTCTTTCTGCTATAAATGCCCACCCTATATGGACACGGGAACCAGAAGCCTTAGGAGAAGAATCTAGGGATTGCAAATTACTCTTTGACTGAGACATTGAGACTGAGACATGTTTAAAAGGAAAACACACATGGCAAGGAAGCCTTAATGAATAGCCACAGCAATATGAGGATCTCCTGCAGAGAAAGCCCTCAGTCAATAATAGCATATCCTCACTCCCTGACTCCTATGTCTTTTACTTGAGCAGGTGCTTTCCTGACTGGTGTGGTCAGTGAAGGCCACTGAAGCACAGAGTCTGTGCTAAAACATTCAGTCTTCACAGTGAGATGGAGAGAGTTTTGTATTCCAAAAACAAAGGCAAGATCCTAGAAGTATAACAAACATTAAAAGATGAAATACTTCCTCAGCATATGGTATTCATCCAGGCAATACAGGAACTTGGGAGTGTCATTACCAGTAGAAACAGCTCCTCTAGAGGAGGGGTAGGAGTCAGTATCAGCCTGCTTCTTTTTTAAGGTCTGTATGTCTGCTTTCTTCCCGAGACAAGAGATATTTACGTTATCTAACACTGAGCCTCTCGGTTCGGTAACTCATGAGACTGAATCATCCTTACCAAAACCTAACTCTTGACAGTGTCAGTAAAGGGAATAACCCTCTAAAGTAACCTGAAACAGACAGCTGAATTAAAGAGGAAGAAGTTTTCAGTAAACAGCAAAAGGAACTACCAAAGAAGCCAAGGACAAGTCAGTCAAGCTAGAAGCTGCATTATATAAAGCAAGGAAGGTATGCACTTTGATGTACAACAGAAAGCTCTTCCTTAAAGTGAAGAGGGACAAGGAAGAGCATGTCACCTTTTATATCTGCAAAGGTGAAGCCTGAGACACATACTACACAGGCAAGTGAGCTTGAGATGCTGACAGCTAAATGCACATATGGACATATGGTCCTGAAGGAGAAATGAAGTATTCCAGATAAATATTAATAGAGGATTACTAGTTTAGGTCTATGGTTAAAAAAGGGGAAAAAAAAAAACACAAGTTCTATATTCTGAGCCAGATAGGACCTAATCCCCTTTTGGAAATAAATCTTACCTGATCAACTGTAAAGACTTTGATCCTTTCACTTCCCAACCATTTCTGAAATTCTTTTTTCCAGTTTTTTACCAGACTCCCAGGGGTGACAATTAGTGCTCGCTTTAGCACAGGTTTACATCCATAGGCCCCTTGGCGCAGAAGAGTCCAGACAAGTGAAATGCATTGCAATGTTTTTCCTAAGCCCATTTCATCAGCAAGAATAGCTCCAAATCTGCCACCAACTCTGGAAGATAAAATGAGGCTGTGGTAACATTTTAAAAGACGTATCAGTAATTATTTACAACTGGTTTAGGGAATTGTTTCTCATGGTTGTTTTCTTTACTATAATAAGTGTAAGTAGGTTCTTTATGCCCTATTGTAGGTTTTAATTCAGCAAGAACCAGAAGTCCTTAGAGGGAAATTCCTTGTTTTCTAGATGAATGCACTAGCCCTCCAAAACCAAATAGCTTAGATCTTCTTTTAGAATTTAAAATATTATGTAATATGTAATCTTTTTAACACTTGTATATACCTTCACTGTACATACCTTCTTCAGCTCCTCTATACTAAATGACTGAATTATAAATTATACGAATAATTATGAATATAAACCCCAGAAAGCAGTGCACTTTAGCATGAGTCAGATCGTATCTGTGTTTACAAGACCTGGTATTTTCAGCAGAACCAACAGGCCCTTTGCTGCACTAGCTTCTCATCACAGCCAGCAATGTCACAGCAAGCACAATGCTACATGCAGGTCAGAAAAAAAAAAAACACTCTGCAATCTTTACTGGGGGAAAATTATTAATATTAACTGAACAATTTCTCAAATGTTCCCCTTCCAATTGTCTAATTTTTAGGATGAACATGAAAATGTTATAGAAATTGAAAGCCAATAGGATAATTATTTTCTTACCTCATTCCCATTACACATTCATACAGAAATATAATTCCTTCTTTCTGATGGGGTCGGAGATTATTTGCAATGTAAGGATCCACAACTACATCCACCACAGGTAAACCAGTCTTGTTGAACATGCATTGATGACTTGCGTTTGGTCTTGGCATAACGAGAGAATCTTGAAGTACAAAACATATGCAAACATTGCACAATTATTTTTTTTTTAGTCTGTTAGCAAAGGGTATTATTTCTCTAACTCAGCTACAGCAAAAAGTCAATAACCCGATGGCTGCTAAAAATATTGGTCAATATATTGACCGTTCTCAGACAGAAAATGCATTTGCCAACAAAGCACCCAGATAACCTTCCAAATAAAAATCCTTTTACAGAGGTTTCCAAAATAGTATGCATTTTTTCTCAAATGTAAAGGTGAAAAACTGAGTACTCTGAGTATTGTTTCAGGGGGTGAAACAGTCTACCTAGTAAGTGCTGCATGAGGACTTTGCACACACAGAGTTAAATCAGAAGGTCTAAAGGGTTCCTAAAATGGAAGTTTAAGAAAACAATGACCCATAGAAAGACTAGACACTACATTTCAAGGGGATATTCTTTTAGTTGCCCAGAAAGACTACCTTGCCTGAGAAACAAAGACAATGATTTGCTAAAAAAGGGGAAGAATGAGAGTGAGCTGACAAAGGCTGCCACAGTGCATGAATACAAGAAGTTGACAGGTTTGAAGACATACAGAGGCAAACAGAGCATGAAGATATATCCTTTGGCTACATCTGAATAACAGCTTTGCTTGCCATAATTTGTTTACAAACTCTGATGGCATCATTTTGCAAGATGACGCCTATACATGGTCACTTATATTAATGCTACACAACCTCGCTGAGAAGTGTTATTGTCAGAAGACAATGAGAAAGCAATTTGCAGCTTCTGATATTTTTATGTCTCTGGAGTAGATCTATGTTGATAATTTATTCATGGGAATAGGTCAGTTGAAGGCTTGTATCACTCAAAGGGATTTTGTTTCCTACTGACAATCCTACTGACAAAGGGCTGAGTTCTGATGGATTACATCAAATTGCATCTGGGTGTATATAAAAGCCCGTGGTGACAAAAATATAATTTTTCTGACAACATTACGCAGCCTCAAAGATGGGGAAGAACAAGATTTAGATGAGTTATGGACTAAATCTTAGAAATCATAAATGAAACACATGGCTTTATGTCTTGGTCACCGTGCTCTGTTCTGTTGAGCACACAGATAAATAGCATTCCATTTTGAAAAAGCTGCATTCTAATCAACTATTATAACTGACATCACCATGAAAACCTGAGTGCTCCCATCCCAAAGTCCTCGTCTAGGAAAATATCTCCAGTACTTCTGAAAGAGACTATACAACAAGGCATTAAATAAATTATACATTTCTCCTGGGTTAAGGAACACTAATAAGTGAGAGTCCAACCCATAGAAGTGTTAAGGGCTCTCCATATCATAATTCAGTTTGGGGAAATCTCATAGGAGGTGTTCAAATTCACCAGAAGAAAAGCCACAGAAGGCAAAGGACTAGAATAAACCGTAGCTTTTTGACAGAGTAGCGCAGAAACAACAAAGTACTTCATTTGAGTATAAAATATATCAGCTCTTCACCAGATTTCAGGTTAGAAAGCCAATGCAGAATCATCATGAAAACACAGGGAGATGCATTATTAGACCCAAGATAAGTTGAACTCAGACTAGAAGACAGTGCTAATGAGTCTGCTCTTACAAATGTGCCAACGATATCACTAACAACCATATAATTAAGATATAAAATCAATGTTTATTTACGTAGTAGCTAAATAGCAGCTTTGTCAAGATATGAGGCAAAAAGTTGGATGGAGGTAAAGCTATAGCAAGAATATAGAACAATCCTTTTTTTTTTTTTTTTTTTTTTTTAAAGTAAGCATTGCTCTAGTTAATAATATAAATACTTTTGGAGCATCTTATGTCAGTTATGAACTCCCATGGCTCTTCAGTACAGGATAGTTCTAGCATTATTATCCCAACATATCTCGTCAAGTTTGGGGCAGTGAAGTTATGCTCACCGGCTGTGAAGGATCAGGCACTACCAGGAGCAATTCTCTGAATCTGGCTTAACTGCTCTATTACTGATCTGTCACTGATCCCAGGGGGAAGCTGGAACTCATCTAGAACTTCTAGTATATGTCAGACTGTTTCTCTGAACAACACACACATTTTTCTTGGCAAAACTCTCAGAAACCACTCTAACTTGTTTCTGCAGCCATCTGTAACATCTACGAGAAAAACTGATGCATTGCAGAGGATTTCACTTGTTAGAAACACATGATAAAATCCTAACATGGTGCTGTCAGAAACACTACCACCATATTTCAGAATACTTCAGTAATACAGTAGGGAACATAAAAATTTTGGTTACACACTCAACTTTCTTGAGAGCCAGAAGGTGCTTAAATAAGCTTAAAAGTTTGAACCTTACTTGAAGCATTTGGATCGTGGCGAGGTTTGCAGCTCTGAGAACTGTGGAGAATATTCTCCTTAGTACTGGGTCGACAAGCACTTTTGACTGGCTTACAGAATCCTTTCACAGTAGCTTGAGGTAAAGCAGTTGGGACTGTGTCGTGAGTCGCTATTCCAGTCTGAAAACACCTGCCACTGCTGAAGTCATCTGCTGAAATTACACCCATCACTTCAATTTCTTTTCCTCCAATCATCAGCGTTTGACCTTCATCAAGACTGTCTAACTGTTCAGACTTATATCCAGTACCTACAAGAATATCAAAATTTAGGAATTAGGACAACACAGCAAATACTACTTCTTTAAAAATCAGTATTTTTCTGCAGGAAGGATAAATAAAACTGTCAACAGGTATTTGATTCTTAAGCTTTTGAATGGTTACCCGCGTGAACGCATAAAGCCTCTTCCTCCTTAACGCAGCTCGACATTAATGATCATAATTAGATACCAGAATATGTATGCAGACATTCTACCATCCTCATCAATGAGTTCTATTGAATGTCAAATACTTAAGGGAATTCACAAAAAAAAAAAAAAAAAAAAAAAGTTACAGTGTAGATTAGCATTTGCNAAAAGTACCATATCATAAGAAATAGGATCTTGCCTTAGTTTTAGCCTTGGTTAAAACTAATGACCATTTGAGGTTCTTTTCCCTTCCTTTTGTGAGAAATGTTCAACAGCCAATGACTTGGGCTCAAGCAGAGTACTCAGTGAATTGCCCTTTACTGACACTTTGCAAAGCAGGTGACCTAGCAGGTAGGCACACCAAGCAAAAACATGCAGCAACTTATATGTTCTATACCTGACCACGACACCCTCTCCCCTGGTTCCCCAGAGGCTACAGCCTATCCAATGCTTCTCACTCACCTGCCAAATGTCCTGCACCTGTTTACTACTTGGCTAACTCCTCCCGATTCTCCTCCCTTGTTTGCTTAATTTCTCCCCTTTTAAGGTAGGTTTGAGCATTATATTTCTGAGCAGCCTTTGAGCTGCTCAATATTCCAACTACAGAGCCAGTTAGTGTTGGTACCCCTCCTGGTACCCTTCAGAAGTGCTGACACTCTGCCCTTGTTTTTAAGGATTAGCTAAAAACTATACCCTGTTTTGATGAGAGACATGCTGTGTTTAGACACACCACTGATGCCTTCTTGGTTACAATATCCTGTTTTTGCACAATCTCATCACACAGAGACAATCTTAAGCAGAGAACAGCACATCCTTGCAAAAACAACACCTTTTTCTACACTTCCATGCCCCAGCACAAACACCACTAGCCTCTCTTGCTGTTGATCGAGACAGAATATTCTTCTTTTAGACCTATTCTAGCTATTTACAACTAAGAATTCCTAAGTATCTGAAATCTTCTCTTCCACATACGCTCTGAAGAACACGTGCTCTGATTTTTGCCAGCATTTACCATCTCAATACTCTGCTCATTCCAAAACCTACCAGGGAGCTGATGCTTCTTTCTCAGCCCACTCAAGGCCTCCCTTGTGTGGTTCTCAGAGCAGCTACCACAACCTATCCGTCTCATTACAAAATACAGCTGCAGTTGCCGCTTCCTTTAAATATAAAGATGTAAGAAAGACTTGTGGTTCCTTCTTTTAGGTAGCATTCTTGTGGTTAAAGCTCTCACATAAGAAATGAGAGGCTTATATATTTCTTTTCTTAGTCACGGAGATCAAAGTCACGTCGCTACCTTGGAATTAGAAGCAGACACCTATCTTTTTTACCACAATTATTGAACGACTGTCACTCTGGGTAAACAGCCTTGGATCCTTAGCTGGGCCAGAAAATTAAAAAGCGTGACTGTGTTAGTCAACAGTTAAAGCACTTGTCTGTGAAAGAGGCAAAGCACCCCGCTTTTACACATATTTAGTAAACAGACAGCACGTACAAAGAATGCTGGGAGCTGTTTGCAAAGCTCACATCTCCCACTTCCAGGAGTGCACCTTTCCCAGAAGGTTAGAAGGAGAAGATCTGGATTTGAACTCCTTTAAGAGTAGAATTTGCTGAGCTGTTTCACAGTCTAAGTGTTGAAAAACAGTGTAGCCAAAAGGGAAATGGGGGCAGTTTTCTTCCCCTCCTTTAAATGTATTCAGACAGTGCTCCTTGTTTGGTACATGAAAGAAGAACACCTGCTTTCAGGAAAAAGCTGAAGTTGCCTGGACAAAAAAGAAGGCAAGTGCCTTCCTAATCAAGGTGCCTGGACACTTATCCTTTGCTTAGCACTTCTGTTTTCTGCTACCACTTCTGTGTAGCTTCAAGCTGAATGTACCGGATACAGGTGTATCTCTGTGCAAGATCTTTTGAATTCCAGTCTGAAAAGCTTAGTTCTAAGACAGACTGGGCTTTAAGGGTAGGTGTGAACTTAGGAAGGTATGCTGGGGCCCCCAACACAAGAAGGATGTTGAACTGTTGGAGCAGGTCCAGAGGAGGGCCACGAAGATGATCAGAGGGCTGGAGCACCTCC
>WBMW01005542.1:1449501-1551717 GCA_013396635.1 Penelope pileata
AAGAAAAAAAAAAAAAAACCACTTTCTTTGACTCTTTTTTTTCTGTTTAAAAATAGTGATTCTGCATGCTCATTCACATTCACTGTAAAACTGCTAGTGTTAAATGCAATTTTGGAGGTAAACATCACAACCACTTTTTCTTCTCACTCAGTGCTTGTAGAATAATTGAAGAAATTTAAAATGTATACTGCTTAAATTGGTGAATTTATGCTTTTCTTAGAATTCATGAGTATTGAAAGCAGATTAGCACCAATGACATTGGTATCACTGTGCTCCCTGACACAGTTAAAGACAGCAAAAAAAACTTTACCAGTGGAAATCAGAATATTCATTTTTCTATTGTGTTTTCTGCTAATCCAAGAAGACACAACTTGAAAAAAATGCAAGAACAACAGGGTGGCGGCTGATGCATTCCAGGCATTGCTCTCTTTCCCTCTGCCTTTTTCAAACCCCAGCAAGTCTGTACATATATTGCTTTGCTATAACTGAATTTGAATTAACTTCTAATCATAGAATGATTCACAAATTAGAACTGCCTGGTCCTAACAAGGCTCACAGTGTCATGATAGTAACAAAAGAGCAGAGAAGCCACGTCAGCCCAAAAATTAATCAAAATATGTTTTGTAGCAACGCTGTCCAATCCTAACGTAATCCTTACCAAATATGTTTGGCTCAGTTAGCAATGATAATTCTTGCTTTTCTTTCAGTAAAAAATTACTGCTTCAAGTTGACTGCAGCCTACGGTTTGCGAGTCTTATTTTTAACTCTGATAACAACCCAAACCGTGTCTTACAGCAGCAGCAGCTGCTAAAACTGCAAGACTAAAAATTGCTACACAGTTGACTTTGGCTTGGCTGGAAAACCTTGCTGTTGCTTGTCATTCTAACAAAGGTAATAGTTTTGGCTATTTGACTGGCTGAAAAGTACAGATCCAACCTCAGACATTCCCAGCTACCATACTACTGACTGGAACATCTACAAGAAACTTACCTGTCTGCCTTCTTAACTCTCACACCTTCTCCAATGCAGTATATGAGCAACCAAAATCAACTCTTCCCTCATTTGGCATCTCTGATGAATTAGTACAGCCCCCATTTCCAGATCCTCTCCTTGGACTAGCATGTGGTGTTTCTGTGAATAACGTTATGCAGCCTGCTCCAGCCTCCCCCATGCATCTGCTCTATACATACGAAACATAAAGCTTTCTTTCCATCTCCCTCACTGCAAAATAACTACTGTTTTTTCATCCTGTGGCCAACTTTGGTATTGAGAACTCTGAAATATCTAAAAAGCCCATTCCCTGTTATTCCAAGCACATTAATTTTAAGTCAGTTGTTCAGTTACATACACATGCAAATCTGCAGTACCTCTTCCAATGTCTTTGCCTTCCATGTCTTTCAGTATTACTGACTTTCCTTTAGTAACAAGAACAGCATCACCTTCCCACTTCTTGTGCTTTTTCTTTGATGCCTTACACCACATAACACTGAAATATTTTGTGAGGCATTCAGATGTTTCCTGCGCTGTTTCTTCCTTGGCTGTTCCTGATGTTGGCAAATATATTGCATCTGAAAGGGAAATAAAATAACAAAGGATATCTCAAGTTCTCTTGATGAAGCATACATTCATTTTCATTTCAAACAAATCAAGGACAATCTATGCATTTCATCTCACATAAACACAGTGCTGTATATCCTCTCCTGGCTGTTTATGTTAAGTTTGGACTGAGACAGAACAGCGCATAAGGACTCATCCTGAAATAGGAACCATTACAGTGTTTTTGGAAAGTACGTGCTTTCAGGAAAAGGACATTTCTTGGTGAATTATTCAGAGAGCTCCTGATTTGACATAATGGATGATAACCATGTAGAAAGAATAAAAGGAAAAGCTGGAAAAGGCAAAAAGGAAATGAGCATGGGAGAAAATGACAAGTCCTGATGAGATGGTGCTGTACAACATTCTGCAAACGAGGACAGGAATACAAAGCTCATGAAAGGAGGCAAAGAGGCCAGTAAGCAGGTCTGAAGCTAAAGTCATTAGTACTAAGATGCAGAATATCTATAATTGTAATAATGCAAGAGATTACTTCAACTGTTTTCCTCATACTCTTTAAATATAAGTACTTATGTAAGTGTTGAAACAGACCATCTCTTGAGCATGCAGCAACTCAGATGTTGTTACCAGGCGCAGACCGATTTCGATTTGTCAGCAGTTAACTCATTATAAGCATCACAAATACAAAAGCTAATACAAAATGTTTAGGTTAATAAGGTTAAGAATTATAATAGAACTGACAGCAGTTGATCATAATATCGATTAAGAATGAATACATGCTTCCAAGAGCTAGCTATCTGACATGAGTCAAGTAATGGCAGATAAGTCCTCAGCATTATCTAAAGGAATATCTGTAGCATTCCTTTTCAGCACATGCACAACTTCAAAGAGAGAATCAGACTAATTTTCATTAAAATACCCCTGCATGCTGGTTAAAGGCTTAAATCGGTTTGCTCCTTTGATTCCATCTGGGATTCAAGGCTACACAAATCTGTTACAAAAAAGCACTTATGCCACTGACTATCCTTTCCAAAATTCCCAAGTGTGCTGGTTTTTAAAGGAGAAGCAGCAAGAGCAGAAGTTTGCTTACAATAATGATGAGGAAACTTTATAAAAGTATGAGGCAACTTCGCAATAAATAAATGGGCAACTTTATCACTTATACATCAAGTCTACATTTTCTTAAAACTACAAAACACTAGCAGGCTACATGCCTAAAATGAGCGTAATTTTTGAAACTGGTGTAGACTAAGAATTTACTATCTACATGAATAATCTTTTTTCAGGGCATTAGCCGACACCTGTAGTATCTCATGCGACAGGTGCCCATTTCCAAGGGGTAAGGGAGCAGCTACTGGGCACAGGCACATGAGGCAGGGATCCACACCAGACAACTTCTTTCTGAAACATACAGAAATTGACATAGATGAAACCTGGCAGCTGAGCCAGAAAGCAAGAACAAATCCTTGCAGTTTTGCAAAAAGGTGCAAGGGCTCTACTGGATCTTCAGTAATCACGAGTAATAAGATTTGGAGGAGCAAAGGACAGAAAGGGAGAACAAACTTTCTTCTCTCCTGAGCGAGGCCCATCCACAACCAAACGAGCACCTCCTCATCTCCTCCACTGACCTCCCACAGGAGTTTGGTGACCCCTGAGATCTGCTTTATTGCCGTTGCTCTTTTACCCAGGGAGTCCTGCTTGGTGTTAGCTGATTCACCAATGGATTAACTTTCAGGTCAATAACATTTCTTTAAACTCTTCTTATCCCCACCTTTAGTTAAAAATAATAATTCCTTAAAAAGTTGTTTTATCCCCTCAATTTGTCTTTTGAATTGTCATAATTTCTGTTTATAAAAATGTCCATAATGATTTGTTTCAGTGCTACATAATGTATTCTCCTTTTAGCTATAACTACAGAGGAGTTTCAGATAAAGTTGTTAGAGTATTTTTCTGTCTCCACAGCAAACCCCTCGCTGCTCGCTGACGGAAGGCACCACCTTGCACAGAGCTGGTTTTGCTGAGATCCTGAGCCGCAGGTGTGGGTTCTGAGCTGCACTGTTAATCAGTTTGGACTGGGAATAATAAATAACAGGAACGATGTGTGTACTGGACTAAGAGGAAGATTGGGAAATCATGCCCACGCATCTCCCTCCCAAATGGCCACCAACTGCCCCCCAGGGAGTGCGGTTTCTTTAACCACGAATAAAGTGTAGCAAGTGGCAAATCCTTCCTCCCAGAGCGAAGGGTCTGGGAATCTTAAAAACGTGGGTAATAAGGCTATAAAAGCTTCCACAAACAGAAACATACCTGGCTGGAAAGCAAAGGCTTAAGTTTCAAGATATAAACCACGGCTTACTC
Source organism: Penelope pileata (assembly GCA_013396635.1). Taxonomy (NCBI): domain Eukaryota; kingdom Metazoa; phylum Chordata; class Aves; order Galliformes; family Cracidae; genus Penelope; species Penelope pileata. The sequence goes on from WBMW01005542.1 coordinate 1,453,414, forward strand.
GATACGAGGAACAGCTCCAGCCACCTTCACGGAGGTGATGATTTACAGAAAATGGGACAGGATCCAGGAAAGGGGATAGGGGGAGCGTTCCAATGGCAAACCAGCTTAACCAGTTTCTGCGGAGCAGGATTTGGAGAAAACCTATCGATGAAACGCACTGGGTTACTCCCAGTGCACTGAGAAAGCTGCACTATGAAAGACGACAAAATGTAAATCAATGTCCACTTTCAGGAGCCTTCTATTATGCAGCGTGGCTGGCAGCTGTGTAACCGTGCGTTATAAGGAGCTTGGCACGCTCCAGCGAGCAGGGCACCAGACCCTCAGCCCGAGGTGTGGTTTAATGGATGGCTTAACCCCATGTAACTGCGGGCTGCTGCCAAAACCCGTGAGCGTCCTCCTCCTCCCTGCTCCCCCACTGCTGCTCGCCCAGCAGCTGCGCAGCCAGGCACGTGGATCGATGAATCACATGAGCAACCAGAGTCAATACAAGGAAAGGAAACATGTGGTTCCCAACAAGGAGACCGTCCCTTTCCTTGTGGCTGTCGCTGTTAAGCTTAAGTGGATTTGGAACTGTGGGATCTGTCAAGTTGCTGCTGGGCTCTGCACCTGGACTTTCACACCGTGAGTGGGCATGGAGTGCAGGGAGCTGTCCCTGCGCTGCTCTGAACCTCCTCAACAGAAACACATTGTCAGAATGCAAAAACTGCAGCTTAGAGAAAAGAACTTTGGGTCAAGTTGTGCTCTGTGATACAAAAGAATAAATTTAAAAAAAAAATGGAAAGAGGTAGGCAGAGCAAAAAATCTGGACTGAGATAAAAGGAGATTTGGCCTCGAAATGAATCACAGCCGAAACTCAATGGCAGTGCTTTCCTATTTGTCCCTGAAGCCACCTCTGCATACGTGCCATCAACCTGCCAACGCCGACCCCATCTTCTGAGCAGAGATTTTTTACACAGCTGAGAGAGCAGATGTGCACACTGAAGTTAAATATCCTGTTCTGTATGAAATATCTGTGTTAAATGCTTCCTAAGATATCCCAGGAATGTTTAATGAAATATTAGACAGAGATAGCATCATCGTTCATTTGCAAAGCAATTTCAGTCTAATGATAACTTTAATACTAAGCTAACATGTAAATGTCTATTACTGTGCCTTGAAGATAGAAAAATTTGTAGTAACTCTTCTCACAGCACTTCTATGAGACTTTTTATGAGGGGGGCAACCACGAAGAGTTGAGCTGACTTGCCTATAGCCATAGGAATGACTGGCAGATGGGACCACATCTGAGTCACTTGATTACAATCCGGTGCTTCGTGCCCCTCTTCTAAACACAAAATGTCTAACACGTAATTTGTCTGCACACATCAGCACTGCTGCCAAAACAAAGCCACCAGTACCAGGCAGTGCAATCCGTGTTTAAGTTCTATGGATGACCTGTAGGGACTTCAAATCCTGACAGAGAAAAGCCTAATTTTAACAATTTCATCAGTACTGAAGGATGTAGGACACTTCTTGTAAGACTTTTTAAGATTTCTATTCGTTTGTTTCAAAAGCTAAGGCATGTTTTTTTTTTCTTTTTTTATCCATTTCATACTAGCTGAACGAGCTTGTTGAATGTGAAAATTAACTCACCTAAAGACTGTTATTTCAAGCAGGAACATTCTCTTTAAAAAGCACCTCATTGTTTTACATCCAAATTGGATTTCACATAAAAATACAAGTGGTCAAGCATTGATCATAAAATATTGTTTTATGAGAACAGAAATCATAGATGAACACAATTTCAGTCACAATAAACTATTACTCCTTGTACAAGCTCTAATCGCTCAATGCTCTGGAGAAGAATCTAGAAATCTGGAGAGAAGGTAGCGCTTCTTTTTTATTTTTGGCCAGGGTAAAACTTTTTCCATTCCTGAGAGCTACAAGCTCTTGGAAACAAATGCAGTTTGCACATTCTCTGCAACTTAATTTCCTGAGGATTACACGGTGGACATGCTCTAACTGAAGCTGAGAATAACTTTCTGTGTAGTCACAGCTCTCACTGCTCGGACCGAAGCTGGGTCCCTTCCAAGCACACCAACCAGCAGGGAATTTCTCTTTGTCCCTCTCATTCGGAGACAATACCTCTCTTCCTGAGACAGAACAGGAAAAGATTGCAGCAGGGAAAAGGATCAGCTACATGGAAGAGCTCCTTGGGAGAAGAAACCTGAAAAGAAAGACTGCAGCTAGAAAGGAAGGCTGATGTTAAAAACAGTAAAAAATTGACAACTGGTAAGAGATCCTAAGTCATAGCTGGAAGCAGAGCACACAGCGAAAGGCAAGAAAACAGTAAGGGAATACAAAGAGTAAGAAGATAACAGATTACACTAGAAGGAGGGATGGGGAACCTGGGACTGGTGCCTAACCTAAGAGGTAAGCAAGAGAGAGCTGGGACTTTCTGAGCAAGAACTGGAGCAAGGAAAGCTTATTGCACCTTGTCTTCATCCTTCAAAATTCAAGGTACAGTAAAAATGTATGGTTTGCTGAAAGCCATCAAGGGAAATCAACGGAAGACCTAGGAGGAGGAAATGAGAACAGGAGCTGATTAGGCAATGACAGGGAAAATAAAGTGAAAAGTGATGGGAGAAAACAGCGAAGGACAACAGGGTATTGCAACAAAGGAGATGGCAAGCAGGAGAGCCCTGAACAGAAATGGCTGTACAAAGACATAAGGGCACTCAGATCAATTCACCTTCTGATTAAAAGAGCCCACATCACGTCCTCATCCTCCTAGTCTGACTTTTTTCCCAATTCAGTTTCAGTGACCTGGATCCATTTGACTGATTGTACCACATGAGACCATCAATTCTGAGTTTAGGACTCCTAGAGTCAGGCAGATGATTTGTAAGGGAAAAGTCAGGGCAGAGCAAAGAGGACCAAAAGCTTGGATCATCTTGCCATTCTCCCCCAAGAACAATTTCCAGTCTTTCCACTTGCTTGCTGTCAGCAAACACGCAAAACTCACTGGGCAAAGCACTGTGTGACACCATACTAATGGTGTACGCTGGATGCAGCAGCCTCCTGATGCCGTCATTCAATCTGTAACCTCAAAGGGTAAAGATCAGAGTTTCAACCTTGTCTGTCTTACACAGATGAAAACATCAAATGGAATGGAATAATCTATTTAGAAATGTCAATTTGCTCTTAAAGCCAAAAGAACAATATCCATAATCCTGTGGTGCCAAACTACCTTACCCCCTAACTTCTCAAAAATCAATCTAATTGAATAACTTTAAGGTAAGATAAGCTAAATAGTGCCTTTAAGAACTGGATGCTACTTGCATATTTCTTCCAATGTTCTTTTATGGTGTAAGGAAATCATTTAACTTTAAACTTTTCAGCAGGAGACATCTGTCTGAGTGTCTGATTTGAGATTCGGTTTCATTTGCAGTAATACTGAGCACTCACATGTGCAAATGGAAGTTGTGGTTTGGCAGATTAACTGTAGAATTACAGAACCACAGAACAGCTTGAGCTGGAAGGGACCTTAAAGACCACCCAGCTCCAACCCCCCGCCAGGGGCAGGGACACCACCCACCACTTCAGGCTGCCCAGGGCCCCATCCAACCTGGCGTTGAACGCCTCCAGGGATGGGGCACCCACAGCTTCTCTGGGCAGCTGTGCCAGTGCCTCACCACCCTCATAGTGAAGAACTTCCTCCTTTTATTCAATCTAAATCTACTCTCCTTTAGTTTAAAGCCATTACCCCTTGTCTTATGAGTACATACCGTTGTAAAAAGTCCCTCCCCATCTTTCCTGCAGGCCCCAGGAGGTACTGCATGTTGCAATGAGGTCTCCTCAGAGCCTTCTCTTCTTCAGGCTGAACAAGCCCAGCTCCCTCAGCCTGTCTTCATAGGAGAAAGTCCCTAACCATTCTCTTGGTCTCCTCTGGACACACTCCAACAGCTCCCCATCTTTCTTGTGCTGGGAGCCCCAGACCTGGCCACAGTACTCCAGATGGGGCCTCACAACGGCAGAGCAGAGGGGGACAATCCCCTTCCTCTCCCTGCTGGCCTCCCCTCTTCTGATACAGCCTTTTTTGATATAGCTGGCCTTCTGGGCTGGAAGCGCACACTGCTGGCTCAAGTCCAGCTTTTTGTCCACTGGAACTCCCAAGTCCATTCCCTTCATCCATCCATCCCCCATTAACTGTACATTATACTGAAGCTCTTAGATAACACAGTCCTAGTTGACTCAGTCACCACCTTCAGTATTTATCCAGCGTTTTGGTCTTATTCTCTCTGTGCCTCATCTCCCACTGTATCTCTTAGAAAGTGGAGATGATAGCAACCTCTCATCTCACAGGGATGTTGTGGAATGCAGGCACATTTGCGAAGTGCTCAGCACCTCTTGTGATGGGCATGAGGAAAAAAACATCAGGAAATTAATTTCATGTGATGAAATCACAGCATAAGTTTATAACTAACAAAAAAGGAGGAAATAAAACACTGAACAGTTGTTCATTGAGTGGACACAGTCCATTCTGTAAACTGAAACAGGCAAGGAAGCCTACAGAAATAGAACATATAATTGTGCAATGAGCAACTACACCACAATGCAGAAGAAGCTGGCAATAGGCTGTGCCTATTTGCAAGTTTTTGGGGTACCTGAGTTTGTAACCTGAATTTTCCTTTGCAATAGGAACTTTCTGAATACAATGAAAGAGATGACAGATGTACTTAATTTGAACATTCACCTCATCACCATTTAATGAAACTTTCAGCTCTTAAGGGTATCAGCTGCAGAGGAGGAGGAAAGCTTACACTTGAAAATTATAGCTCCATGGTAGAAAACTATTCTTCTTAAGCCTCTCAACTGTCTGAAAATCCAACCGACTCCAGCTTCCACTGTAAAAATTTAATGAACTTAGCTGAAAGCTTCTGTCAAGTCCACAGAAATAGATGTGCAAGTCCTATTATCAAAGGAAAAAAGCAGCATCATTGAGAATTCTGAAATGCTGCAGGCATCATATGGTGCAGCAAGCCAGACCAGCTCAGTTACATACTGGAACCATTCAAATGCCATCCAAGTTCAGTGTTCACTAGTCTCCTTACTGTAGCCATCCACACTGAACGTTGTTTAGATTAATTTGTCAATTAAAGGCTCTTTTACTTCAAAAGATGATTGCAAAAGTTGCATCAGAAAGCAACATTTACACTTAAGTTCTGTAAATACTGAATGTTTTTGCAATAAATGATAGGCTGAGATAAGAGGAAAAATTCCAAATACTTAAATTTTCAGTAACTCCAAGTAACTACGACATACAGAAGCAAAGCAAAGTTATTAGACTGTTAATCACAGGTTAATTGCAGCCATCTCAAACAGCAGTCAACTTTCGAAGTGGCTCGCAGAGATTTAAATGTGTTCTTTTGTGCTTGAATGCTAATGGAAGGTACACGGCTAAATACATACGTGGGACTTTGAAAATATATAGTTCTGCATTCTTTAAGCATTTGCTATTGCTTCTGGGTTTTTTATTCAAAATAAAACTATTTCTGTGATCTATAAATTTTTGTTTATAAAATCTAAAAGCTTTTAGATCTGTAGGAAGCAGAAAGCAGGGAGAAAGGGATTGATTAAGATTACGTATACTTCATATTAATGTCATCTCTTTTAGCACATTTTAAAGGTACAACATTTTTCATCTACTGTTTGTGTTTGTTAATGGCCATCTTTGATTTCCCTGGATTATAATAATCTTTAAAATAATCAATAAAACTTATGTCCACAGTAATAAACATGAAGGACAATATATTCCTATCTAAATTATTTAAACAGGACTGTTTAAAATTTATGATATTACCCTGCAAAGAAGCACACAAAGGATGAGTCATGTTTTTGAGAATTTTCATGTGTTATGCAGCAGTGATTACTTACAGAGTGGCTGACGAAATCTTTGGAAAGGGAAAGAGTAATCTTTCCAAATCAAGTTACATAACTTTGATTTACATAAATGTAATCCATTCAATAGGGCAAGCAGAAAAGTAATATTTGTAGCCAGGGCATAAAAACTTAGGGCTTTAGTTGTAATTCTTACAAGAAAAGCAAAAACAGAAGAGAAGATGAAGAAGGAGGTAAGAGGAGAATTTATCCTGGCGGGGGTACGTGGTGCTTACTGTGCTGCCTTTGCTACTTCTTCATGTAAGGAAACTGAATATGGTTTCAACTGCCTAGAAACTCCAATGCAAATTAATAAGATGATCCCATGCAAGGAGCCATGAATTCAGGATGCCTTTGGCAGAACCTACACTGTTTCACCTGTCTGGTTTTGCTCCTGAAGTGACTACTCTGCCAACACTACCAGACATGGAGATGTGGTACCTTTCAGCACCCCAGGGCCCAGCCGCTGTTCCCAAGGGTCTGCTCTGACCCTTTGATGCCACTGCAGGGTGTTCAGCCAGCCCCTGCAGCACACGGCGCTTCGGGTCTTCTATCAGACCACCACACCTGGATCTCTTGGGGTATGTATGCATGTGTACGTACATACATACGCGTGCATAGGAAAGGATGAAACAGAAAAATGACTGAATTAATCTCTGCTGTATTTCATCTGAAAACAACCTTTACAGCTGCCCATTACATCTGCAGAATTCAGGTATCCAAACCTGCTGAAGTATGCATAGCTTCTGGGCTGTTGAGAAACACATCTTTAGTACCATCTCAGAAGCTGATTTAGCAATAGCATATTTTCAAAACCAAACTACAGCAAATTAGCACATGCAGTTACATAACAAAAACTCTTCTGAAAGGAACAAATTTTATCTATCAGAAATAATTATAACAAACAACAGTGGCTAAATTCCCCAAGCAAGCTCAATTCAGCCCTCCCCCACACACATACTGTGCAGCACTCGGAACCACAGAAACACAAACTGTATTTCCCAGTCTGTTGCTGGCCTCGAACTTTTTGCAGAAGAGCGGAGCCGTGAGCTTTCAGCTGTGCAGCTCAGTAGGTGTGGAGCTGTCCTGCCAGGAGGGGAGGGCTGCTCGAGACCCTTGCTGTCCCGTCACCCTCTCTGTATCTAAACCAAGTGGCTTCCTCAGAGAGCCTGCTAGGGGCAAATCTGGAGACAAGTCATATTGCTGTCACTCGAGTTAAGGCATCACTGTTGGACTCTCAACAACTCAACATGCCCAGTTGGGACAGACCCTCCAAGTAATACAGTTATTAGGGACAAAAACTGAGGTATAGCAGACTTACCACAAATGACCACATTCTGTGCTTGCCAATTAATGATGAATTAGCCAAATGTGAGAGTTTTTACAGGAATGGCCAAAGACCATCTTGACCATACGTCAAGTACTTTTCCAAAAGCACTGGGAAATGAGAACACTACAAAGCAATGATCACCAAAATTCAATATATACAAAATGATGCATTCTCTCTTCAGTCTGGTTCACAGGAAAAGGTCTGAGCTGCTTTGAGAAAACAGGAACACAAGCACATAGCACACAAACACAAGATGAGAAAACCCACCACAAAATGGTTTGGCCAAACTGATAGTTGATGCTACAGTGTCAAACAAAGTCCACTGTGACAGACAACCTACTGCCAAAGCACATCTGCAATACAAAACAATGCAAACATCACTTGGGTGAAACTTGTAGTTTGTAAGGCAAAGAAGAAAAAATATTTTGGCTTACACATGCACCCCAGAGTGAACGCCACATTATGATATAGAACGTATCAATAGTAATTGCAGTTACCACTGATATCTACATTTTAATTCTAATATTCAATTTTATCCCAATATCCATATGGCTATATGGATTTGGGATACATGGCACATCCAATTTTAATTTAACATCAAACATAAACGTTCCTGGACTCCACAGAATTTTATTAATTGTAGCAACAAGCGGAATAAGTAAAATTTAAAGATAAATCACTTTCTTTAGCATGATATCTTCAGTGATTAATAACAGGTGTGATTTGAGATTACTGCAACAGATTTTAGCTACAGAACACAGAGGAAATGGATATCGTTGTAATAACTAACAGCAAACAGTACAAAATCCCTTCTTCCCATCCCCAAAACTTAATAAAGGTTTTTCCTATCACTTCACTGTTAAATTACATCTAAAAATACAATTGACAATTTATAAACTCATCTACTTACTTCAAGCACACAGAAAGTTCTGAACATTAAAAACAGATACTTTGAGAAAGGATTAACAACACAGACAAGGGTCATACAAAGACATGCAAGGTGAGCAAACGGCAACACACAGGATGCCGTAAGCAAACTGAGCCTTAACCAAACCAGGCCTTCACATCAACAGCACATGGAGCAAAATCACAATCCGGATAAATTAGTTTTTAGTTGCATTATGGTTAAAAGTACTCTTGTTATTGTGCTTATGCTAACTATAGATGAAAATCAAGCACCAACAAGAAATGGTCAGGAAATAATGATTTTGTAATTCCGCTCCAATATTTAAACTGTAAAAAATGAAGTACGATTTTCAAGACTGCAGTTTTGCTAAACAGCAAATAGAAATCAAAAGTAACGTGGAGTAACTGCTGATTAAGTATGGCATAAAAATCACACAATATTCCTCTCATGTGACTGAAACAGGGTCAGGCAAGGTGTTGTGTTCGCTCAGAAATATTTGGATGCATCAACAAATCACTCTGTGCAATCACTGGGATAAAACGGTGTGCAACCCCACAGCACTTACGAAGAACAAGGACACTGGAGAAAGTCAATGCAGATAGACTGCTGAGCTTCCCTATGGGCTCTCTGGCCCTTATCCTCCTCACTTTACAAACAAATCGCGACCAATGTTTTCACCTACTTTAGCACTGAAAACTGTAGGTATCAGAAGCAAGAATTCTACCTTTAATCTTTTTAAAACACCACAATATGGTGTTTTAAAATGTCCTAGGGTAAATGTATGTAAAGTTCTGTTAAGTTTAACCTTTCTATAATGCAGTTTGGAGCAAAAATAATTTTCCAGAAAAAGGGAAAAAAACTAATTATGTTTACAATCTCCTTCTCTAGCCTTGGGCAACACTATGAACTTCGTCAAGATGAGATTCAATCACTTCGTGGAAATGTGTTATATTTGAACTGTGGAAAGACAGCTGGTCCAGCAAATCTGAGCCTCACAATTCCCCATTTGTTCCTCCTATTTAGAAACAACTCTTTTACAACTGTAAGCAACATAATGGCTTCGCCTACTAGAAATCAAAGGGACCCAAAGTGTGCAAGCTCTAATCTATGCATTTTTATTCTCTAGAGAAAAAATCCCAAACAACAAAATATGTGGAAATATAAATGAAAGGAAGTAATTGAAACTAGTGAGGTGGAGGATGCTACAAGAGAGGTATGACAAGCAAGATTAGCTACAAGTAACCTTTGCTGGTCTTGGAGCATCTCTCTCTTCTGCCATTTTTACCTGATAAGAACTCTGCTATAAGGCAAGCACAGCCAATAAGACAATGCCAGAGGAGTTGAGAGCTTATGGGGGAAAGAGGAAAAGATAATTAGGGAGCAGTTGACAAAAGTATAGACTGATAATTAGACAATTACTCAGATGGATAAAGTTACACAAGATGTTATCACAGCGATCACAAGGTTATCACAGCTACAGTTTTTTACTCTAATCCTAATAAATTCATTAGATGTTGAGAACTAAATTACTCCTAGAGCCTGTTTATTTCAGTTATCTTAGTAGAAGGACGTGAACATATGGTAGAAATTTGCCCTTGCCTAAAATTACTCTGCTTGTACACAGTAAACATGCAGACAGGGAATGCCACTGCCAGATACAGCAAAGGGAACAGGAGGATAAGAATGGGGGTGAAGGGGGAAAGGGCTTCCTACCATCCCTTTCACACATGCTAATGAAATATAATTTGCTGGAACAGTAAAAGTTCCTAGTGCTTTAAGGCCCAGAAGGCGTAGCCACAGCTGTACGTGCACATACCCACATTAGGATTACATAAAAAACCCGAGAACAGGCACTGAGAAGTGAGAAATCTGACGCAGACAGATAACCTGATACTGAGAAGCAGATGTGGGGTGAGAAAGAAAGGCAGATCCACCAGCGAGGAGAGGCATAACACAGAGTCAGCACCGTGCTGCACTGATGTCACTGAGAGAGGAAGCGTTTCTGTAGTGAAAGATAAATGACATCATGAATAAAGAAACAAGCAAACTACTAAAGGATTCAAGAGACACCCCCCCCCNGTAGAGAGCAAAGAAAACTGAATGAGAGACCTCAGAGACGCTGCCTTGGACTAACAAAAGCGAATAAAACTACAACAACCAAACATGGAACACTGATCATAGGGAGATAGTTCTGACCAGGTCCATGTGTTGAATTATTTATTTACTCATTTGCATCTTTCCCCCTCCAACATCAAGAGTGCAATGGGCAGTTTGCTCTACCCAGAATCTGAGTTTTGCAGATACTTTGCCTGTCAGTTCAGGAAGGATTACAACCTTTCAAAGACTGGAAATTCCTCTGGTTCTAGTTCTTGAAGTAAGAATACCACACCAAGAGAGTCCCCAGAGGTCACCTCTTGATCTAGCTCATGGAGAACGGAGAATTCAACTGAAAACTTTCTAAAGTGTCCGCAGAGCATTTTTGTGGCCAAAATAAGGCTACCTATAGAGTAAAACCACTCCAAGACATTCAGCCACTGGGACACCTTTTTCTTTCTGGAAAATAATTCCCATTTGTATAAAATGTAAGGACAGAAACAATAAATAGGAATTAATTGCTTACCACTGGAAACCAGAATTTTGATTTTCAACTGAAAAGATAAAATCAGGCATTTCCAAGTTTTAAGATAAGCGCAGGGAACGCAGCGCTGTTACCCATTTCCAAGCAGCCACATTTCAGATGGCAAAGTAGAACAAATTAAAAGCGTATTTATTCATTAAAGCCAAGATTTTGTCTCTTGAAAATTCAGGAAACTGAGTATCTCATTGAAGTGTTTCTAGCCATACAAAAACAGATCAACGTCCTTGAACTGAAAAAAACAGAAGCAAGCCAAGGGCTGTACAGAAACAGAGAGCACGCATTCAAGCATCATCATTTTTAGCACATGCAAAAATCTCCAAAAGAACAAATGCTTGAAGAACTCTCTTCTGTACAACACAACTCGAAGAGGAAAAGCACGGGGCAATTCCATATTGTTGACTTCTGCTTTCATTGTCTGTTATTTTTTCTGTTTTCCTCCTGTAACTTGTTGTCCTGTGCACATACAGTCAATTTCTCTCTTACCACTCATAACATTTTAACTACAATGCTTTAAGCTCAGTCCCTGGACTAAACTTACACAGTTCCAGCCTTCAGTTTTTGATAAGGATTTATACCCACAGTTACAAAGGCAACCTGATTCCTTCAGAAGACTGATGAGCAGTGAGGCTTACAGCCTGCTAATGCAGACCAGTGCCCCACACTCACACACTGAGGTTCTGTGGGAATGGAGAAAGAAGGAAATTTGGGACAACAGTGACAGCGGTAACAGTAAAAAGCAGCCACAGGAAAAAACATCCTCTTTCGTATTGCTTCCTATTCCTTTTGTTGGAGGGGCCCTCTGAGATAGGAGAAACCGAAGGAATTATATTTTCTATGCTCTCTTCTTGCATTCTCTTTCCTTGTTGCTTGGGCTTATTTTCCATGCTTATTAAAGAGTCAGAGGTCTAAGGCCATTGTGGATCCATTCATAACAGACAGGAGACCAAAAATTATGAAGAAATTAATTGTTAGGGACTTAGGCTTTCCAGTTTTTTGTTTTTTTCCAGTTATGAATGTTGATCATAACTGCAGAGGGAAGTGCCGCTAGCTGGACAGACAGAACAATCAATTTCTTTTTCATTTTGGGCTTTTTATTTGAAACTAATCAAAAGAGCAGAACAGCAGCATTTATAAAAGATACCAAGAATAACAAAGAATCTTCGGTTGATTTCAAGTCACATAGCTTACATACAGAAGCTACTTCATTTTGGTAGCTTATAGTCATATTGATACCGACCAAAGGCACCTGCAACTGTCCCGGTTGCACATGCACTGCAGTAATTATGCATGCAAGTGAGCGAATCAGACATTTTTGTGGTTGATCACCAGTATAATTACTCTAAGTGAATATACGATCGTGGCAACTGTACACACAAATCACACGTGCATGCAGTTCTAAAAACGAAGCGTTGCATTCATTGCCTCTATTTTCATAATGTCCTATGGAAACACTCATTCCACTGAAAACAATAAAAAGTATTAACTTTTTAAAAGATGTACGTTTATTCAACTGCCTACTGAACCTTAAAAAAATATAACAATCCAGTAATTTTGTTTTCCAAGCTGATACATCAGCAAAATTTCACCACTGTCGTTAAGATTTACTGACTTGAAAAGAACAGCATATTTAAATATAGCCACCTACTCCTCCTTTTTATACGTGTTTATTAACCTCTAAGTTCATTAAGATAGTCAAAGATAGGTAATTGCTTGAAAATATAATGCATGTGATCAAATTTTGAAAAAGAACTGAGCTAAACCACTATTTGCAATTCTATTAGAGATAAGTGGAAATATTTAAGAAGTTGGGATTTTCATCATCCTAACCACTTTAATCCCTACGATTTGATTATACTTCAGACCAGAAGAGTTGGTGCACACAAACCCATATAAGGTATTTTTATTAGGGTACATAAACAACAACATGGAAAATATGCTTTCATCTTTCAAGACCATATTAACATAAGGAACAATTTTGCTAGGGCAAAAGCATTCATTATTAAGTATTTCAAGGGATATGACAGAAGTAATAAAATATTTAGATATTGCTGTATTCTGGCAGATCACGGCGTAGTCGTATTGCCTTTAGCTTCTCCACTTTGATTTTTGTTCGCAACAGTTCTTCCTCCAGCTGCTGCTTTCTTTTCAAACCATCTCTTTTTTCTTGGACATAAAGCCCAATTTTTCTTTGATTTTCTAATATTATTTGATGCTCTTCTTTCAGCATTTGCAACATCTGTGGGTCATACCCACACATTGGTCTAAAGCGTTCTCCAACCTCAAGCCTAAAAAACTCATCTCTTCTTGGTACAGGAGAGGGAGACATCATAACTCTCATGTCAACTGAGGATACCGACGTTGAAGGAGACCTCTCCATAATATGCACCAGCTGGTGTTCTTCCTCTTGTTCTAAGTTCTCACTTCGCTGTGAGTCTATAATCAAAGAAGGAGGAGGTTTGACATCCTCTTCCGACTGCAACTCCATCATGACTGTAGCAGGATGGTGATCCAACATAGTCTGTGGTGAACTGGTACCAGCAACTGTTTCTTTATCGACACTAGCACTAGAACACACAAAATCATATTTAAATCATCCATTAAAAACTATTCAAAAAAACCATAGCTGTAAGTATCCAAACCTTCATTCAAAATACTACTCTTCACTACCTGTGCCTAGAATTCTATTTCTTTACATGAACTCATGACCTTTATCCCTTCTTCTTCCCACCACACACATACAGCCCTGTCTTATTTAGATGCTACTGCTATTACGACGGCAGCATATCCTACAGAGAACAAACCTGCTAGGTCCTTATTCTGAAACAGGATAAGCAAGCGTTAGTGATAAGTGAGAATAAAAACAAAGCAGCAGCAGGTGATGCAAGTGACAGAGGAAATAGTCTGTGTAACCAAGAAAGTGATTTTAAAAGGCCATAAACTTAGATTGAGCCGAGCATGGCAGAAACATTTCCATCTCCCAAACTTACTCATCTCCTCCTGTTCTAATGTGTTCCCTGTTTCTGACTCATGCACCTAAACGTTTAGGCTTTTTCTTTTTTTTTTTTTTGTAAAGCAATCACTGAATAAAATTACACAACAAGCCTGAGGAGAAGAAACCACAGCCCAGATGATGACCCTGTCAGCAGATCAAGGAACCAAGCTAATCCTTGTTCCTTCCCTGTGAATCAATGATCTCACTAGTTTTCTGAAGCTTCAAGAGAAGGCATGGAAATGGTACCATTAAGAACAGCCTATAGTTCTGTGCAGCATTTTTCCAGCTTTTTTAAGGTACAACACCCACTTGACTCATCTGCCTTTGTGTAAATCCCTGAGTCAGCAGCACCTCCAGTCATGATGTGACATTACGTTGCCTTTGATAATATTAATGGCTCAAGCTGCTCCTGCCTGCTTCTCCACCATTGGTTGTGTCTGAAGCTCTATAGTTCTGCACATCACTCCTTTATTCAGGTAATGCTTTTGTAAGCCACACCAGTGTCTTGAACTATTTTACAGTATAGATCTACAAAGAACATCTTCAGCTTGACTTGGGAGGCAGTACAGTGTAATATGGGAACAGGGATGTATTAACCTGGCAGTGGGCAAAGACGGTGCATCATCATGTTTAAAACTGTTTAAAACAGAGGCTATGGCTAGTGGTTGCAGATGTGAGACATTCCCCAGCCCTGGAAGAGCTGAGCTGCTGCTAGCAGCTAAAGGCAGTGAGTGGATCCATGATTCATGCAGCATTCGCAGATGCTCCCCAACCCTGGAGGACCTGAGTGCTGTGTATTAAACCGGGGGCACAGGTTTGTATGTACTTTTTTTTTTTTTTTTAAACTCTTTGTGAGCTCTCCATCCACAATTGGAGGAGCACTGATTAAAACACTGCCCTGGTTAGCAGCAGACATGGGTTCAAATTCCCAGAAGCACAGGAGAAATGTAATTTGGACACCCTACTTTTTGTGTAAGAGCACAAGCTCCTTGCAAAGATATCAAGAGAAAGCATCATCTCCTTTGCATCTCCCTTAGTCTCCAAAACTCTTGGTTCAAAAGAAATAAGCGGCCATGGGTGCAATTTCCAAAGGGCCCTGAACTAGCCCACTATCCATTAACATGAGAGTGCAATTTCTAGAATAAAAGAATGAAAAATTCTAAATATTCGACAGGGTTGGACAACTATATTTTCCAAAAATTAGCTCTGCCAACCATCCAAACTATTTTAATTAAAGCTTTCAAAAAGAAAAAGTCTATCTGAAGAAGGGACTGGAAGGAGAACTTTCATTTATCCCTGAAGAAAATATAATCTCAATTCTGTCTACTGTCACCTGAGCTGCGTATCAAGTATCAGTTATGTCACCTTCCTCCCTCTTCCTCATGCCACAAAGCTTCACCTGCTTCTCTCCACCTTCCTCACACTCCACACACTCCTTTCCTCGAGCATCAGGAGTATTTTCCCGCATACAAATTTTCCCTGTTCCTCCCCTTGCTGACTGCAACTCCGGGTCTCCCCCCTTCACAACCGCAGCGTCTAACACCGCTCGCCTCTTTCTCATTTGCTGGCTGCTGGCCAGCTTCTCACCTGAGAAACCTGGAAACAACTAGCAGGAGAAGCAGGTCGTTCTGCCAAAAGGGAGCAGGAGAAGGAGAAAGTGCGAGAGGTTAAAGAGAAGAAAGGTAGGTAAGGTTTGGTCTGACGTAGCCTAGAGCCTCCAGACAGCGACCAATTCACCTCTTACAGTCTATTCCACACAGAACTTGAAAATTACCACTTCTTCAGGGAACTCTGATGAAGCTGCTTGTTGGTGTTTTTTTTTGTTGTTGTTTTTCCCTTTAGTCAGCCTCTTAAGAGGAAAACAATTAGAGGCGAAGAGAGAAAGAAGGAACTGAGAAACAAAAGGAACGCCTGCACGGTGGTTACTAATGTTGTTTCTGACAACTTGACTGAAAGAAAGACAAACAACAGTTACCACAACTGGGGGATGGTATTTATAACCCCGGAGGCACCCATGATTCACTCGGTTTTGTTTAATCACAGTGAGCTTGAAATTGCTTAAAGGTGCAATTAAGAATTTGGATTCATTAGAAGTCGTATTTCCCTCCAAAACACTGAGGCATATCCCAGTGAGTTAAAACCCAATACAGGGTCCTCAAAATCAGGATAAAATGCAGCTCAGAGTTAAAATTAGAACTATCAAAATAATAATGTATGCAGGCAGAAACAAATACTTAAATGAGAATCTTTCCCTTCAACACAGTGCACTTCCTAGGAACAACCATTTTGGGCGAGCAGTAATCAAGTCAACGTTCCCAGAGCCATAAAGGACTGCAAAAAACGTTTAAGTTACAGGAGACAAACTATGGAGATCATTAGCTCTTAATCATTCGTGAAAAGCGTCACTGCTTTTTATAAGCCGATCTGCAAACCAAAGTTCTCACACTGTTTTTTTTTCCTCCTTACAAAAGTTGGTAGTCAAGACACTGCAACCTTTATTAGCGCAATTAAAAGCCTCGTTTTGTTCCAGAGAATTCTTTGGAGCTGTTCCTCCAGGGGCATTCACCAGGAGCAGCAGCACAGCCCAGTTGCTTCAGACTCCTGCACGCCAAGGGCCCACAGCAGCATATTTTTAGAGCATCTGGCACGTTGGGATTTAGACAATTGTTACCATTCAGTTCAACCAGTGGCACCATGAATCAAAGGCATCCCGTGCCAGCTTTTCTTACAGCGCTTAGCTGTTGCACCAACTATCGGTTTATCTGATTAAAATATGGAAAGTTCACTTCCCCATCAATCTGCTTGTGAAAAGGAGAAAAAAAAAATCAGAGCTTTCTCAAGATTTCTGGGGAGTTATGGGGCTTTTTTTTTTCCCCTTCTCCCTAGCTTACTTTTTGTATCTGGAGGAACCAAAACCTGACCCAGGCATTTTTTGATCCCTCAAGGACCAATACAGAACCAGCAGAGTGTTGCAAGTGAGATATGAGGGGCATTAGCCAGCTGTGTGAGAAAGCCTGCGTGCTGCCTGCCTGTATTATGTCTGGCTCAAATCTAGACACTGTGTCTCACTTTACTGAGCAGTAATAAAAAAAACCCTACAAAAAAAGAAAACTTCTCTTGCTGAACCTCTCAGTTTGTGTCTGTGTGCATTTAAGCTGCCTCACATACCGTACAGAACTGCGTGGAGTTTAGACTGCAATTAGCTTTGCTCCAGTTTCAGAGAATCACCCCCAATGCAAGAAAAGTGAGATTTTTTTAAAAACATTTGCACTCACAAAATCACTGCGGTGGGGGGAGCCAGTTTTTTTTAAAAGGATTGGGATATGCACATCAGAGTCAATAAGAGGAAAAACAAGCTCCCTGAACGAGGCTTCTGAGCTCTGCAAACTAACTTTATCAGAAATCTTACATAAACTGGTAGTAGTTGCACATGTTGCAAAATGACTGCAGTATTGCCTTAAATGGAGGAGAATAGCCATCACTTTGCCAGTGTTTGAATAATCTGCCTATTAAAAGGTAGGGGAGGGGTAGAGGTTGGAGCTTTTCTCTCTGATTCTCCCTTAACCCTCACTTTTCGGAGTATGACAAAGACTGAAACAGGCTCTGAAAGAGCTGAAAAATGAATGCAGTGCTAAGTCACCATAAAGCTTGCCACAAAACAACAGCAATACTAATTTGTCATTGTTCCCAGTTTTGGGATTTTCCTCACAAACATTTCCTGTAGGACACTGAACACAAGAAAAGCGTGACACAGAAGATAGGAGGCGCCATCATTTTCATTCAGTAACAAAATAAAAAGAGAATTCTCTCACCTTTGTACACCGCTCCTGTCCCTTAAACACACATTGGAAATCTGTGGAATCATCTCCACAACTTTCTTGGTTGGCTCGGAAATGCTGCTTTTACAGTCTGAATGGGTCTCCTTTTGCTGCAATAGCTCCTGCTTGGCATATTCTTTGAGCCTCTTGTACAGCGTGCGCAGGCCCTGTGCGGTGCGAGGCGGGCGGTCTACTCCGATGGCATTGTAGTTATCAGCTATGATATCCCAGCATTTGTTTTTTTCCACTATTACAGAATGCCTATTGGTGTGTTCTTCGAGAATTTTAACGTACGGCTTGACGAGTTTTAGCAAATCGAGCTTTTCAGATAAGGTGAAATTAGAAGATCTGGCCTTCCCAACCATTGTTATCTTGGAATTAAGGAAGCAGCTCCTGAAGCCACCATGCAGTCCCTAGCTCTGCTCAGCTCTTTTTCACAAACAGAAAAAGATCAGGCTTAACTAGGCTAGTCTCATTTAGGCCCACGCCTACAAGGGAGGGTTTATTAAAATTCCTTCAGCTTAAGCTGACGCAGGTTCAGGAAATCTGCTTAAGCCAAGCCTGACCTACATAAGGCTTCAGACTGAAGAAGACGAGAAGAAACAAGCAAAATACACTTTTGTATGAAGAGACCAGACAGACGCAGGATTTAAAAACATAAAGGTTTAAAGATTAGCACATTACCCAGCTAAAAATTACCTAATTTAGCTTGGGTAACAAGCTCTGACACATATCTCCGGCTCTCTCACACGTATCTCAAACTGAAACCGCGCTCGAGATTTTACACGCGACGCCGTCCAGAAAAAGCAACAATTGTTGGGTGCAATTTATTGACGGTGAAAGGGAGCGGGAGGAGGAAGGGGCGAGCGGGGCGCGCTGAGCGCGGCGTGTGTAGAGAGCTCCCTAACAGAGCCCCCGACCAGCGCTCCCGGCTGCTGCTGCTCCCGCAGCATTTGCATAATGCTAGTCCTGCTGTCAATCAGCAATTGCATATCCCCTAGCTAGTTAGGTTACACTCGGGCTTCGCAGCAAAGCTAAGCTTCCCCTGCATTTTGCAGCCTGCTCCTGCTACCTACACAGAGCCGTCTTAAAGAGGCAGTTTCTATTCCTGGCCGAGTGCTGAACGACGGCAAAAACAACAAAAAATCCCGGCGAGAAAACCCCAAACACGGCCGCGTGAGCACTGAATCAGCTTTTTATGAGAACTCCAGCCCGCAGCTGTGCCCTGCTCAAACACGCCTGCTCTTAACGCATGTGTCATCGCCATTCAGCGCCGCGGCGGCTGCGAAATGGCACGATCCCACTCCGGGGCTGCATGCAAGAAAGGTTACATTCAATCAGGACAGATTCACTGCCTGCACCGTGGTGCGGGGATACTGGGACTTCCTTAATAGCCACCAGCAAACAATCTGCTCTTATGATAATACTTCCAGGCATTCTTTCGGGATAAAAATCTGATTTTTATGAGCAAGATGCGTGCGTGTTTCTAAATGTTTGCTCAAAGCGTACCACCTAGAGCCAAGCCTTCACGCAAAAAAGCACACGAGGTTTCACATTTCTGTGCTCAAACAAATCAGAGAAACAGCACAAACCGCAGGTAAAGGGCAAGGTGCTCATCAAACCCAAACCCAAGTCTGAAAAATGACGTACGTCACTGAAAGAGTCCGGAGGGGGGAAACAAACACCGCTGGAGATGGTGGCAACAGCTCCTCAAGCTGAACGTGTTCAGCCTTGAAAGTAAGGGAGCCTGCAAGGGGCTGAAGGCAAGAGAAGCCCAATTATAGGTTGAAATAACTTAAGGCAATAAAGATCTAGGTATGAACTTGCTTGCTGTAGGGGGAAAAAAGGCCAAAGCAGATGCAAGAGGTATTCAAAACAAAAAGCCTAGAACTAAACAAAGGGCGACTTTGCTAGAAGTCAGTCGGTGTTCGGAGTAACAAGCACGTTTGGAAGGGTCTGCGCAGCTCGGCTCGCCCATGGCCCCCAACAAAACCTGCGGCCGTCTGCTTCGCCAGAGTCGCTTTCAAGCCAAGATGAAATACAGCATTTTACAGTCTGAAACCCATTTCAATAGACTGTGAGAAACAAAACGCTTCTGTGGTTAGAAGCACTGCAAGAAAACCATTACTTTTAAACACCTAATCCCTCCTTATTTCCCCACGCTTTGCTCTTTACTGATATTGAGTAGAATGCTGAGGGTTACCCTTTTTTTTTTTTTTTTTTAAATGCACTTGGTTGCTCTTCAGTAACTGCAAAAAATAATAATAATTGGATTATGCCTCACATAGTGGAGGCTGCTGGCAGCATTGGAACTGAGGGGTCACCAGAGAGCCCGTGTTGTGCCCTCGGATGTTGGAGCAGTTGTGCTGTACCCAATCTCATGACATCTGAGTGACAAAATAAAAAAATCAGCATGAGGCTGTGTGATTAAAGGCTCCTCCACACAACACAGGGGAGCAGAGATAACCAACGTCAGGCAGAGGAACCCCAATAACCCTAATGAAAGAAGCAGAGCCCTCAGTCTGCCGCAGGAACACGAGGAGCCCGATGGCCCAGGAGCGGGGCTGGGACTGGAGGGCCCATGGGAGAGGCCCTCCAGATCACCTTGCAGACTGAGAGCAGGTCACGGCCCACTGGCGCATGGCACTCACTATGAGCTGCCAGGAAGAGTACTTTGGGATTGCACAAGGCTTAGTACAGCATATTTAAAGGAAGAACTAAGGGCAAGAAAAGGGAGGGATGAAAAGTGTTTGGGGAAGGAACAAGCACTGGAAAATACTGGGGGAAATGGGATAAGAGGGGCCCAGATGCACGTCAGCAGGGGCTATTCAGTACAGTAGCCCAACCATGACCTGGGCCTGATCACTGCACTCTGTCCTCATTTCTTATTAAACTGCACTTGTAACTGTTTTCCTGGGTGAGAGGAATCCTTACTCTGTGTGCTCAAGCATGCATGGAAGTGTGCATCCAGCAGCTGGAGTCGGACCACAGCTCACAGGACCCCAGTGCTCAGGGTGCCAGTGGGTAGAGGGCAGAGCCCACACGTATTGCCTGGGTACCTGTGTCCACGCACGATCCCTGACAAGCATCAAGCCACAGTAGCCAGCAAGTAGGGTAAAGAGGCTTGGGAGCCAGGAACTGGAGCAGCCATGAGTCTGGGCCAGATGCTGGAGAGCAGAGGGGCCGTGAGATGGCTGCTGGAAGGACCTGGGGGCTGGCTGCTGGCAGGGTCATAAATCAGAGCAGCTGCCAGAGACCGCTGCAGGTCTGTATCTGTGTGGGTGAGGCAGCTGGGAGACCAGGAATACAGAAGTGTCTAGGACCAGTCACAGGAGGGATCCATACTTTCATCCTGACCAGCTACAGAAGGGAAAGGTGACGCCCTTGGTGCTGCTGCTGTCTGTGCTAGGGCTGTTTTCTGTGTGGCAGCCCTTAACTCAGAGCTCTCTAAACTTGGGTTACTTCCCACCTGAGTGCTTAACACAATACCTTCCACACTGATGCAATTACCGCAGAACACTGCTACAATGATTTCTTTCGAGCAAGTGCCTGAAGGAAGCAGTCTGAATTACATATTGTTCTGCAGGAGTGTAAAATAACCCTTGTAAAATTGAAGTTGGCTGCCAAACAAGATTTTTTTCCTTTTTTTTTTTTTTTTGATAGCTCTGCTCATCAGCCTAAGGTCATGTCAGTACTTGGGTGAGAAATCACAGAAGGTGAGAGGGCTGCATGTTGACATTACATGAAGACTTCTTTGAGCTCCAAGAGGTGTAGCTCCAAGAAAATTACAAACAAAAAGAAATGTTGCCACAGACCACCCTTCATCCTCCACCTTTCACCAGCACTTACACAACACAATGCACACAGGGAGTTCAGGTAGATGATCTAGCTAAGGACAAACCAACTTTTATTTTTTTCTGGCAGGAATACTGCTTAATGTTTGGCTTAAGACAACATAAATGGTAGACATTGCCAAAATAGAAATTTCTTTTCCTCCCTCAACACTGTTGTGTTTCTGCCCCTTCCCTGTGCTGATATCAGCACTCACAAAGCATTTTTTTTTTTTGTTTCTTTCTTTTAAAGAAATCAGATGCTTCCCAATTTCAATGTTAGAATTTTAAATCCCAGTTGTTAAGTGGATACAATCTTCATACTTGGAAATTCACAAAAAATGAGAGCTAGGAGATTAGATCATAATATTTTTCTAGAGAATGGCAAATCATCACAATTATTCAAGAACTGAGCAACAGCCCCTTGCTGAGGTTGCAGAACTCAGATTGTTGGGAAATAACACTCAAAACTACAGATAACAAATTCAGGGCTTTGCAGTAGAAAAATCTAGAATAAATACCAAAAATAAAAGAAATATATATATACACAAATAGTGCTTCCTGGAGAGCTATCAAGATGGATGAATCACAGATAGAAGACAGTCAGGGATTAAGTAGCCAAAGTACAGTGAGATGAGTTGTTGAAAAAGTTCAATGGACCCAGATTTCGGAAGCCAAATGACAGATGTGGATCATGGCCAATAATTGCATCAAGTGGCCCATTTAACTTCAGACATACATGAGACAGAGCATCTTACAAAGGATAATTCCTTAAACTGGAGAGAGGAAAGACAGAAAAAGGATCCTTTGTCAAACGGAATTAAGGAAGAATATCTCCCTGATATTCTTCTCAGACTTCCTTAGATTTCTATAAGGTACACAATTAAAAGACAAAAAAAAGATAATAAAGGAGGAGACCCTAAAAAAGAATGTCTTGAAAGATAAAGTTTAGAGCAGACTTGAATTAAGTGAATCACAGTGGATTAAGACATTCAGGCTGACACCTTTTAGTGCAAGGAATATCAGATCAACAGATAAAGGACTGCTGAACTCTGTCAGGGTGCTCTGCCCACAGACGGGTAGTCCCAGAGTAAGTCTAAAAAAATACTTGTTTTTCTTTTGTTTAATAATGTGTAAGCAAACTAGTTCTGAATAGATCTGGCTTTGGCATTTGCAGCCACCTACAAGCCCGAACATCTTAAAAAGAAGAGAACGATTGCAAGATGTGATCCAAAGCTGAAGTGAAACCCTGATACCCCTGTGCTTATTAGAAACTGTAAGAGGATTCAGCGGCTAAGATGGGTTATGTTACACATCACCGAATATACTGGGGTATACTGGCAGCAAAAACATTTGGCAAGCATCGAGGCAGTTGCTCACTTGTGCAAATGAACTTGGCAGCTGCATAAGATGACTTGAGCGTGTCTGTAGGTAGTAAAAGTTCCATTAGGTCACCCTGCAATCTTCTTTACTGACACGACCGCAAGATGGTGCGGAGTCATTCGATCTCTCAAGTGTCCTGCAGCAAAGGGTGGGTGAGAAAGTTTTCAGCTCCAAAGGTCTCCCATAGTGACAGCTGCTTCATGGGTAACCTCCAAAATTAAGGCTTGCAGGCATTATTCTTTATGGAGAGAGTTGAGGATGACAGTTTTGAGAGCCAAAAGTTGCAAAAAGACTTCACCTGCAAGATACTGTGTTTAAATGGATTCTCCCTAGACTTTTTTAGAATTATTTTATAGAGCAGTTAAATTGCATTTCACATAGCTTTCTCATTTCACTCCATTTTTTTCTTGTCTTCGTCAACATTTTCACCATCAACTTCACACTCACTTGTTCCTAGCCTTGCTGTACCAGAACCCCTCAGACCACTTCTTTCCCTTCTCCTTGCAATAATATTTCTAAATATTTCTAAACCTCTGCCCTTCCTTTGGGTGATGCAGGGCAAGGGAAGAAGGGAAGAACAAAGGGAAGCTTAAACTCCTTCTTCTGCATCTATTTCAGTCATCACCATCTCCCATGTATTAACTCCTAATATCTAACAGCTGTTGCAGCTCCTGGGTACGCGTATCACAGGACAAGTCCAGAAAATCCAGAAGTTAACAAAG
The DNA here is from genome assembly GCA_013396635.1 of Penelope pileata. Taxonomy (NCBI): domain Eukaryota; kingdom Metazoa; phylum Chordata; class Aves; order Galliformes; family Cracidae; genus Penelope; species Penelope pileata. Next base: position 1,476,953 of record WBMW01005542.1, read on the forward strand.
TAGTTATTACCTTTACACTACTCTCTTGAAATTAGCCTGAATTATGTATGGGCTACTCCAGAGCTCTTACATCATCTAAAATTCCAAGCGTAAAAGCTAACCATGCTCTGCTGACGCTCGGTGTTGGCTCAACATCTAGCCCACTGAAATGGGAAATATTCAAATTAGACGATCACACCAGCCTTCTCCATGCCAATTTTTTTAAGAATTTATCTTCATCTCAATCTGACATTCCAGCCCACACATTCAGATCTGTAACCATCCTTAAGGTTTGGCTTAAAGCTACAGGACCATATATTATAGTGAAGTGACTATATAGCACCGTAAATAAGCTCTTCACTTTGTTAAGTAAGAGGGAACAGCATCATTCTTCACAAATTCAGAAGTGTCTCTAGTTGCTAATACACACTTGCACCTTCTCTTTTTCAACGAGCTTTTCGATGACTGACCAGAAGAAGCTGAGAAATACAGGAAGATTTAAAAGTACGATTTTCTCAGGATATTTTGCTTAAATTCTTAAATCCCCATTGACAAGGTAGATTCTGGAAAAAAAAAAGTGCAAGAAAAGTCAATTTTCTGCTATTTTTTCATCATTTTGAGATTATTCTTTAAAATACTAACCTCAGAATACTTCTCTCCTCACTGTTCCCTGCATTTGACAAAGGAGCAACTTCCTCTATTCTTCTAGTTTGCTCAGAGTGGCCATTCTGAAGATCCTGAGATAATTGTCTTACCACTATCATGTTGGTTTTAGGAAAGTCAGATTGTGATAAAGCTTCTGTTTCAAGGGGAAATTTAAGGCCCAAAGCTGGAACTGAACTCTAGTCATACTGGCATAGCAACAAAAGGGATCCAAACAATGAGCACAGCTACAGAAGGATTTGAAGGGATCCAGGCAAAGTCTGTAATAATACTCATTATAGCTCAAAAGTACCTTCCACTTCACTTGAATAAGGCATTTCTCATCCTTTCACCTGATACCTACGTTCTCTCCCATGTTCCCTTAAATCCAGCTTTGTATCTAATAGAGACAGGATGGTGCTGGGGACAAAAGTTAATGAATAAATTCGTGCCCCAGTCCAGGACTTTCTGAACAGAGAGAGTAGAAAATAAAAAGATCCAAGAAATTTAGGACAGCTATGAATTTCCTCTTTCGCTCATCTTCATTCCTTACACACACAAACATCTAATAATAAATTTTCTTAAACAAGGAGAAATTAAGAAGAAATTATATGGACAGCTTTCCTCAGAATGAATGAAGAAACTAAAAGAATCTTTACTGCTAAACCTGAACTATTAAAAATAGTCTCTAGGCAGAGTATCTCCCAAATTCGTAATTTCCAAAGTTACAGTACTAGATAATTTAATTTTCACAATGTTGCATACATTTGCATGCAATCCCCAGGGAACAAAATAATAATAAATATATTGGCATAGCAAGTTCCTTTTCAAGGCCTATTCCCAGCCTGGAAAAGTGAGTTTCCTTTACATCTGCAGTTTCAACATGAGGTCTCTTTATCTCTATAAAGAGCACTTACATATTTTTTTCCTTGTTTACAAGTTTTTAATTTTCAGCGACTTAACATGTTAAAAACAAAGGGAAAAATGCATAAAAGGTTATTATCTACGTGCAGCACAGTTCTCTTCAACAGTGTGTGCAGCTATCACTACTCAGAAGTAAAGAAACCAGCAACGTATCCCTTTTCATTGCAAAGAAGCAAATCCTGTTCAGTTTAATAGGCAAGTTACTACTGAAAAACTGCCACATTAATCCCTTTCAGCTTTTTGGAAGTTGTTTGATATCTTCCATCTAATACAACTGATGGTCTTTATTTTCTGACCATCCTATACCCTTCTGATTTCTAGTTTCCTTCCTCTCTCCTTCATGATCTCCACTAATTCAAATGCACGTATCAGAGCACACATAACTAGGACACAAGAAAAGTCTACTTCACTGTCAATTCACTGCCCTTTTCTCAAATGTGTGAGCATCCTGGTTATGTCATCCATCATTACATAAAGGCTAGTTATTCACATGACAGCTAGATATGCTCATATCAAATTATAAGTTATGTTGTACTAACTGCGGAAATATCACACGAGAATTACGCATGTCTGGATTTGTTTCACAGCAGCCCATTATACTGCACTGCAGATGGCTGCCCTGTCCAAGAAAGCAGCTTTGCACTTGCTGAACGTTATACGATACATTGCCTTTGGTGGTAGAGCTGGCATAGTTTCCTTCCATCCATCTCACACATTCCTGCTACCACAGTCCATCTTACTGCTCGACTGGTGGGCAGTCCAAAGTCAAGCTAAGTAACGCTGGTTAGGGAAGTGAGCTTTTTCAACAGGCCAGTTCATCTCCAAGCATACTATATTGTTTTGCTTGCATTCAGTCTATGGTAATGACTAAGTTATTTGATTACTGGTACAATTCAGTAATGCTTTCTCCACTGTAGACCTTAAAGAAGCAGCAGCAAAGTCATGGTTGCTGCGTTTGGTGCTTGTGAGCACAGAAATAGAAGCCCTTGAAGACAGGGCTCTTATTCTGGCCACTGCCAGCAAGCAGGTGATGAACCTGTAAGAACAGTAAGGGGTGGGGAACACACTGAGGATTTGTGAAAACAAGCAATGGCAGACTAGGGTGCTAGGGTGAAGAATATCTCAACTTCTCAACTATTTTTTTTTTTTTATTTTGAAGTTCTAGGAATTTTGAACACTAAGATTACAGTAGTAATGTTATTTTGCTAAAACATTGCTTCCTGCTTTGCTGCCATAGCATCCAAATGCTTAACTGAAAGCAATGCATGGCCACAGCAAAGGGGGGCTCTGGGAAATTCTGAGTGTACATAATTAGGTGGGGAAATGCCACAGAAGGTCAGGTGCCAGCAGCAATGTAGAGGACATCATCTCACATCTCAAGAGCACCAAGCAAAGGGCGTCACCATGAGGAGATGCCAGAGGCCCAAAGCTGCAGACCAGAACACACAAATCATCTGCAACTAAATCACAGAATTCTCAGCACAAAGCCTGCCTGCAACATGTCAGTTGCTGGGCAGTGGAGTACTGGGCCAATAGGTGACAATTTGCAAGGCTACCTACCATGGCTGATGTATAAATGAACATTTCTGGAACGGTGTCACATCAGCGATGCAAACAAGTTCCTTTTCTGTACATTTACTTTAAAAATCAATCTAATTGTTTTAGTCAATCCCCAAGTGCACATGACACCTATGCAGAAGAGGAACTATCCTGAACTTCACAAGAGCTTGTCTGTTCCCTGCTATAAACTATTCTGTCTATCATGCTGCAAGGAGAAGCAGTTTATTTTAAATTGTGAACTAACAAAAGTGACATTAATTTGAATATAAACGATACCAAAGTTTTAAAATTTAAAGTCTAACTTGCAAGCAACGTGGCAATGAATTATTTGAACTCCAGCATCCAGTAACATCTGTACTGTGGTATACTTAGTTGCCATTAAGAGCTACAGATGTTGATGCAGTATCTTTTACCCAAAGAGTTAACTGCTTTTCCAACTGTTTATAAAAACATTTGAGGGGCCCACTGCACTGCAGCTATACATGCAGCTCCACCACTAATACAGACAGATGGTAAAAAAGCTCCACTGAAATATCTTTTCCAGTTCAATCTGTAAAGTGCAATAATAGCAACGAATGAAACAAAAGAAATTTCAATTACAATATTCTAGAAAGCTGAAGGAACTAAACAACTCTATTATGAAATAAAAACTCACTTAAGTGAGGAAAGAGTTTAAACTTTATAGGCTAACGTACTCAGTAGACATTCATATTCCAGGACAGTTGGAAAATATATTCAGAACTGTATGCAAATAATAAATACAGTTAATATCATAAGCATGAAAAATATTCAAGAACATTCTGTCATCGTAGGGTGAACACTTTAATCTTGTTCTAAAATGCAATTACAATCTGTCTGCATTGTTAGTTCAAAGGTAATATTTGAGCATGACTTCTGACAAAGTTTCTCTCAGAAGAAGCATTAACAGATGTTAGTGACGGATGAAAGACAAGGTACTCCTCAAACAAAAATAGAATGAGAGGTGGGTTGGAACTGTGACAGACTCTTTATGTAGCTTTTCTGTTCACCTGCATCAGCTTTGAACAGTGAACTCTCAATGCAACTTGCACGTTATGTCCAAGCATGCAGGTGAAAGACCTATTTGTCTCCACACACGATATAGCAAACCCAGAGGAAAAACAAGACAGCGTTCTCCTTGGTTAAAAATCCAACAGAAAAGAACTGAAAACTCTGATAGTAAGCATAAATTCAATTACACACACTCAAACATCTAAGATGTTCCACTGAAGAACGTAGTGTAGGTGAGAACCTCAGCTGTTTCCCCAAGGCCAACCCCCCTTACTAGCAACATACGTGCATTGATCATCTTGTAGAGAATAAATCCAAAAATTTAATCCAGACTGAGTACTAACATACTGAGAAGGTATTAAAGCATAGTGCAGATTTGCCTGCCTGCACATTCTTCAAATGCAAATTCTTTGTATTTGTCTTGTAATTGCTTATAGGACCTCAGAAAGTAATGAGGACAAGGAGAAGCCAAGAAGTCTTAAGAAGTGCAATAATATTCTTCCAGACTTATAATTTTCAATTTCTGTTACGTATTTTTGGAATGGTAAAATAGCCTTCATTTTTCAAGAGTATACAGACTGGAGGCATCTGAGAGAAATAGGTTACCTCCCCTCACCACATCTGCTGGCAGTGTCAACTAGGAATATATTCTGAATACAAAAGAAAGGCACCAAAGTGATGGCCACACAGTTTGCCTCCTGGGAGAGAAAAAATGCCGATTCATAAAGCTGTAACACAGTTTGTTTTCCTACAAAAATATTTACAAAGAAGCATTTTCCACTGTTCAGAACTCAAGCGTGATTAGTTACCAGCTTGTTGAACACCACATTTCTGTAAGCTCGCATCTGAAATGTCTTCCAATCCCAACGCTTACATCAGATTACAACACATAGGTAGGTTTCACTCTACAACAGTTGATACAATTTTATTAAAGCCTCTTTAGAGGTTTTTATCTCATCTGATAGAAGCTTGGAGTCCCTTTTGTTCATGCAATATTAGGGGGAAAAAAGAGTGTATTTTGAAAAAAAGCAAGTATTTTAAAATCAGATATTATATACTTTTTAGATTGATGTTATCTAACCAAATCTTTACTTATCTACGTCACGAAATAGACATTGTGTGAGATAAGTTTTACTGAAAGAATGTGCAGTATTTTCAGGGCTGGGTGAACAGAAATGAACAACGAACACTGCAGTTGTCCAACTGTACACAGGTGTTTCGCAAGAATTTCAGTGGAAGCTGGGGTATTCATCTACACATTCCACTGCTGCACTGGAAACCCAAACACAGGAGCTTTCAGCATGATATAAAGTTAACAAACAGCTTATCATCTGCATTAAATGCTATTGGGACAGTAAACCAAAATAATGCATACACAGACTTCTTAAATCTCGCAATTATCTTAATGTCCCTTTAAAAAGAGAAGTCTTTTTGGATTGAAGATATAATTGCATTACAATAATAAACAAATACTGACTCTGGCTTTCACAACTGGTTTCCATTACTTCTGAATTTCATACTAGAAAGGGTTTTGACAAAACAATTTAGTCTCACACTACAAAGGAGGTTATGGTTTACACAGTCTATGGAACAGGCCATGTAAACCATACCTCAGCTGTAATGAACAGCAGATAGAAGTACACAAAGGGCAGAAGCCGTCTTGGAGAATCTAAGTTATTAAGAAATTGCTTAAGATTTAATGAAGCCTCAATGCAAGATTGTTTTCACAGTACAGTGTTTGTACCAGCAGTGAGCCTGATGACCATATGAACATCACAAGTAAATGTTTTTGGTGGGTTTTTCTGAGCTTTACAAATTGTTGCAGGATTAGCCCCATCCTACAGACTCTGAAATGCTTTGACACAAAATGGTTTGTTCATTTACTCAGCTAGCAGTGCAACATCAACAGAAACAGGTTGCCCCATCACACAACTTTTATTTAAAGTCATCACAGAGAACTCATACCAGCTGCACCTGGAACACATGATACTGAAAAAGCATTTAGTATCTTTTCCACTTCACAACACTTTCTACTTGGGTATGGAACTTATAAGATACTAGAAAGAGCATCTAGGGATTGCGTAAGACTAATAATGAGATTTTTAGAGGAAAAACCAAAGATAGGCAAAAGGATGAAGGTGGTTCAGGGTGGAACAATTGTGGGAAAACAGGGAAGAAAACGAGTCAGCTTTAAACAGGTGACTGGTCAGAATGGTTGTCCCTCTGTGCTCTGCACCCTATCACCACAAGCAAGCTCACCCATCTCATCTTCTTATGAAAGCTGTCCCATCTTTTGAAACTACATTTCAAAATATTTCCTGGGTGAAGGGACTCTGTTCTGCATGCATAAGTGCACATGGAGTTGTACATGCCAGATATGGGAGCCACGCCACACACAGGCCAGAGGGGCCTAAGCACCTGAAGCACCAGCAACTGGAGAATCCATGCATGCTGCCTGTTTATGTTTGACAGTGTGTGATCACTAGCAAACATCAAACTGGACTAGCTGGCAAACAGGAAAAGAGATTTGGGTGGCAGGTTTTGAAGCAGCCATGAAACTGGGCCAGATACTGTAGAGACCAGGCCTGGCTACTGGAGGGAGCAGAAAGTCCAAATGAGTTACTGGAAAGATTAGGACATCTGAGGCGTTGGCTACTGGTAAATCTGGACTAGTTACCAGAGAGACAAGCTGTTATGTATGCATCTCTTGAGCACAAGGCAGCTGGCAGACCAGGGGATCCAGGAGCCAGGTGGCAAAGTAGACCAAGTGTCCAAGGCCAGTTACTGGAGGGAACTGTAGCGTGCTTACCAGCAACATGACTGGGGGCCAGGTAGACCAAGGGCATAAGACCAGTTATGGAAGGAAGGGAGAGGACGGTGTAGAACTATTCCAATTATCAGTGTGATGTGTAATAATGATGAGGAGAAATTAGCGAATTAACTGCAAGGCAGACATTAAGATGCCTGAACTGGCTCCAAGAGGAATGATTTTTATCCAGCAATGCAAGTAACCCAGTTAAAGTGCAATGCTTCCCAGATGCACTTGGCACCAGAGGCAGCACACCTGCATTCCCACAATGTGATCAGGGTACATGAAGAGTAAAAAAAATGAAGACACTCAGTTCCATGGAGTCATTCAGGTCCGTCAAAGTGCATTTGCTACATTTAAGACACTTCACTGTCTTTGCAGTGCTCACTACCTAGCTTTTCTGAGGAATATTCATTATTGGGGTAAAAAAAATTAATGAATGGCACAAAAGTGAACACAGCCAGTCCTGTTCTGGTTATATGAGTGTTAATAACCCATGCTTGAACCTGAATGACCAAAGACACTGAAGAAATCAGCTCAGATCTTGCACTGGAAAAACCCTCATGGATTCTGAGAAATGTGAATCCACTCAGTATGGTTTGTATTCTCTACACAAGGCCAACAAAGTATCCATGTTACAATACTTTTCTAACACTTAGGGTATCCCAGCTCTCTTTGTGATATTACTCTGGATAAGAATAAATTGACTGTAAGTACTCTTTATGGAAGATGCATATCCGAATAGCAGCACTACCAACTGGCTTGGAAGATGTCAACCATTTTTCCTCTTCCATTTAAGAGAATCACTTAATATCTGTTCCTGTCACACTCTGCCCAATAGAACAACAAACAAGGCTCCCATTGCACGAGACATGAGTATTTCACAGAATTTTAGTAAGCAGCATATCACTCATAAGCTTTTAAATTCTCTCCTGACACACGGCAGTAAGAAAGAAAGAGCATCTTACCAGCTTTGGATGCACTTTGTGTTTTCACTTCCAACCTGTTGCAATTTTTAGCACTGTTCCATGCTTTTATAGTCTTTGCTTTTCCAGTTGATTCCACAGATGAAAAATTTTCATTCTGATTCTCACTGCATGTTTTAGAAAACAGTGAAGCATTTCCCTGTTTCTCACCTATCTGCAAATGAGAAAGAATTTCAGGACAGCGTTCTTTAAGCAGTTGAGGTGAAACAGAAGAGAGCAGCAAGAAGGGATTTTGATACGTAATTCTCATTATCAAACTATCTACATAGATATATACATCCCTACACAAATATACACACCCCAATGCTCAGAACATTAAGTGAATGAGCACAATATAAAACACCATTTGTGCAAGTAGCTTATGATTTGAATTTAATAAAAATTTTCCATATATAAAATTAATAAGAACTCTGGCACTTTTTTTGGTCAATACTAAAGATGTCAGACAAAGTTCCTTATAGCAAAACTGCTCCTCAATGTATCGGCATTTCATTAATCGGTATCTTGTTTTCTGAACTGCTTTTGTCAAAGCATTCCAAACCATTGAACTGGACAAAGTCCAGGCCAATATGCCTGAGGTGCATTGAGAATTTGGGCACAGTACTGTTTATTATTTATTTGAAAAGCATTTTTCTACATGCACTTCACAGTGAGAGAAACCTACCCAAGATGCAAGATCAAATTTAGTAAGAGCAAAGGTATCAAAGTGTATTCTGAACAGACTGATGACCAAAACTGGTGTGGGTGAGCCCAGGTGCTACCCTTTATTAACAATACTGTACAAATATCATTTTAGGTGCATAGTTCATTTTACCTCCTTTAGTTTCATCTTCTGGTCCATTTCCTCAGCTTCAAGCTTGGGACAAACTGCATTACTTTTTCCTGGTGGTATAAACCTTGGCTTTTTGGCTACATTCCCCAGCACTTGACTTGGAGCTGCTGATCGCCTCATATTCAGTTTGTACCACTCTGGAAGGAATGAAGCAAATTAAAAAACTGTAGTCAGAATAGGCTTCAAATATAGAAATAAATCCATAAGAAGCAATACAAGCAGTCTTTTAAAAAAGCAAATTAAAAAAAAGGATAAGCATAGCATAAAAGATTTTCAAATAACGTTTTTTATTCACAAGCATAACACAACTTATGAAAAAGTAATATAATTGCAGTGCATTAAGCACTAAGAAAGACAGACTACTGCAATTTCTGTGGCTGACGACTTCCTTTGTCATTTGAGAAGCTAGTACTGCAGTCCTCAAGAGCAAGAAGTGCTCTGGAGATACCAACATAGGGCTTCTTATCAAACTTTCAAGTTGTTCTTACCACAGACTGATGTAAAAGAACTAACTATTCTAAATAGTTAAAACCTAATTTTGAAAAACCCAATATTGGTAAAACAGTGAAAGAGGAATGCTGAAGCTACATTTCCTACCTGGGAGTAATATTTTGCATTAAACAGTCATTTACAGTCCTTCCAGCTCACTATAAGAGATTAGAATTCAGCAGAGAATGAGCAGCTGAGATTCTCTCTCCATACTACATTCACTTGGGGAGTGGAAGGAATGTACTACAGGCTTTCCATCAAAATGTAGAACCATGATTTCTCCAGCCAAGCTCAGACAAAACCAAACATACACTAAAGTTAATGTCAAAGTACAATTGCAACCACTGCAATAAAAAGTTATAATTGTAATACTTAAATTAGCAGAAATGAGAAAAAAATCCAATAGAGTGACCCAGCAGCTGAAATGACAAAGACAGTGAGTGGTACAGCAATTTATGGAACATACTTTGGTTTGATTCTCCATTCATACACGGATTGTTTATTTTAATTGGTCCCCCCACAACTGTTAGGAGAGAATAAGCCATTAAGGCAATCACAGACAAACACCTCTATCACCCTGAGAGCACATTTGCATCCTGTTCACCTCTGCTGCATCCCGCACAGAGGCACTGTGCTCCTGCATCTATTCTGACACCACTCTGCACTCCAGCGGCGCACCAGGGCACAGCAACCTTTCTTTCCGAGAGTTGCGCAGAACTGGGGGCAGAGCACTATTAAAACACTTTGCAGACATTACACACTGCTGACTGTACCCCTCTGTATCTGAGCCATGCAGACACCGCTAGCACTGCTGTCTCCGTTGTCCATGGCCAATGCACACATACGATGCTGTTACAAACAAAACCCTTTGTGGCAGAGCAGCCCGCTACAACCGCTGTGTAGCTTCCGCTGTGGCTGTGTCATTGAAAACACAAGGAAAGAGGGGCTCTGCCTGTGCCAACAGATGCAGCAGTTCACATAAATTAGCCTTATTGAACAACAGGGTGAGTGCCCTTCACTTAACTCTACGCTTTCTTGTTGTAACAGAGCACCTGCAGCAACCGGCAGCCCTGGGGAAAGCTGCAGCGGTGCCCGGAACCGTGCTGAGGGTGCGTGCCAGCGAAGCGCCATCGGTCCCCCAAGCAGCGCGTCCTCGCCACCAAGCAACGGTGACGCCGGGTCTTCTAGGTGGGGTCGAAGCAGGGTGGCTACGTCAGCTCCACGTTCCAAATAACCCAACCCAACACAGGTGCACAGAGACCGTCACATCGTCATTTTAGCCCGAACCGAACGGGCTGTGCCGCTGGACGCCTGAGGAGAGGCTCCCGGTGCGTGCGGCCAGGTCCAGCGCTCGCCGCACCCAGTAACAAAGCTCTGGCACGGGATTCACTTCGGCATCGTAACTGCACGCAGGCTCCCAAGCCGAGCGGGGACTCGGCCCCCTGACCCGGTAACGGCCGCGGTGTGTGCGCAGGAGGGACCCCTGCGAGGACCAGGAGCGCCCGCCCGCCCCGCCCGTACCTCAGCGGCGCCGCTCCCGCACTCAATTGTCCCGCCGCCGGCTCCCGTCAGCCCGCCGCCCGTCCTGCGCATGCGCGCTGCTCTTCGCCGAGCACGCATGCTCCGGTTCCGTGCCGTGTTCCTTCCTCGCGCATACGCAACCTAAGCTGGCCGGGAAGCCCTGAGATGCGCGTGCGCGTTGTGCCCTCCTGCCGCCTGCAGTGCCGCACACAACATGGTGGAGGGGCCGCGCTGGGGGGTCGATAAGCGCAGCCGTCAAGCACGAGTGGCTACAAACGTAACCGCGCCCTTTTTGCGACAGCGAGCGGGGGCGGGGCAGGCTAAGGGGCGGTCCCTGAGGGACTGAGGCGGCGGTGGCGGCGGGGGGCGGTTGGGCGCTGTCCGCGACCGTTATCCCCGTAGCGGCCGTCACAGCAGCCGTCGCGCAGCGCCGGAAGTCCTGGGTGCCGGCGTCTGCTCCTTGGTGCCGCGCGCGGCTCCGGGCCTGGGAGGAGGCGCCGCGAGGATGCGGGTAGGTGGGGGCCGGAGGTGTCGTCCTCGCGGCCGGGGTGGGCAGCCCTGCCGCGCCGTGCCGCGCCGCGCCGTGCCGTGCTGTGTGGCCTGCCCGCCGGGCTGCGCTGCAGTTGCGAGCAGCCCTACCGCTGGCACTGCCGCTGCAGTCCTCTCCCTCATGCCCTGCCTGCAGCTTCCCGTCCCCTGTCGTGCCCCACTTCCACTGGAGCTCTTCCTGAGCCGTTCACGTGAAAATCCAGTCGAGACAATCCAGCCTGAGTCGAGGGGGAAAGGGCCGCATCAGATGCTGGGCTTGTTCAAGGGAGCTGGGGGGCATGAAGAGCAGATAGCCTGGCTCGGGCTGCTGCAGGAGCGCTGTCAGGAGTTTGGCAGCGCAGACTTCAAGCAGGTCGGTGGCCGGGTGTGACAGATACAGCAAGGGGCGGGGGGAGGGAGCTGTGCTGGCAAAGCTGAATGGCTGAGTGCTTCCCTGGGCCTTCACACTACCTCAGCCTGGCTGTGACACTGTGACGGGGGCGTAGGACACCTTGAAGCATTGCTTCTGTGCCACAGGATTGAAAGCGCCATGTGCCTCTGTGAAAGCAGGAGCGGAAGCAGCAGCATGTGAAGTGTCACCTCCTCACTGGGCCCTGCGTAAACTGTGTGCTCTCCCGCTCACGTGGCACTTCTGGAAGGGCTGTCTTAGTGTTGCACGTCTGTAGTTCTGTCATGATGCCTTCTAACACTTTATTTTGCCACATGGAAAGGAAAAAAACCTTCAAAAATCAGAAACTACTGTAGTAGAAGAAATGCAGCTCAATAATGACATCACTGTCCTCTGATTAGTGCTGGACATTTGGCAAGCTATGCCGTGACACTGCTGGGAGCTGCGTCCCATCTGTGTTCTCCCTGCTGTCGTATCCACACGAAATGTCTGTCTGAAGGCAGAGCAGACCGTAGCTGGAGGCTGGCTTCAGGCATGCATCTGCCTGGCACCAGCTTGGGACAACAGCTGCTGAAGGAGGATTTCGTGTCTGTGCTGCTTTTGGCTGGGATGGAGTTGATTTCTTTGTAGTAGCTAATGTGGTGGGGTGTTCTGCGTTTGTGGTGAAAACTGTTGTTAACACAGGGATGGTTTAGTTGTTGCTGAGCAGTGCTTACACTGCATCAACAGCTTTTCTGTTTCAGCCTGGAGAAGAGAAGGCTCTGGGGAGACCAGGTAGCGACCTTTCAGTATCTGAAGGAGGGCTGCAAGAAAGAGGGGGCAGACTCTCCAGCAGGGTCTGTGGGGTTAGGACATGGGGAAACAGTTTCAAACTAAAAGAGGGGAAATTTACAATGAACATAAGAAAAAAATGTTTTACAATGAGGATGGTGAAGCACTGGAACAGGTTGCCCAGAGAGGTGGTGGGTGCCCCATCCCTGGAGACATCCAAGGTCAGGCCGGACAGGGCTCTGAGCACCCTGATCTAGCTGTAGGTGTCCCTGCTCATTGCAGGGGAGCTGGACCAGGTGACCTTTGAAGATCCCTTCCAACTCAAATGTTTCAATGATTCTATTTCACGCTGCCCTGCCAACGAAGAGCTGGGGGCGCACAAGGAGCTGAGAGAGGACACAGCCAGGACAAAGGCCCAAGCTGGCCAAAGGGATGTTCCATGCAGTATGAGGTCATGCTCAGCAGTAAAGCTGGGGCTGAGCAATTGTGTTTTACATTGCTTGTTTTCCNTGTGCTCAGCAGTAAAGCTGGGGGGAAGTTTGCTGGGGCTGAGCAACTGTGTTTTACATTGCTTGTTTTCCTTGGTTTTGTTTCTCTTTGTGTTTTGTTTTATTCGTTTTTTTTTCTTTTCATTGTTTCATTTTTTACTTATTAATTTGTCTTTTTCTAAACCCACAAATTTTCTCACTATTACCTGTCTGTCTCCCCTGCTATGGGGGAAGTAAGCAAGCAACTGCGTGGTGCTTAACTGCCCACTGGGTTAAAGCACAGCACTGGGGGAGGTTGTTGCACATCAGAAACTATGGGGAGAAGAAAATACATCTGAGACAATGGAGAGAAAATAGCATGTGATAGTTTGTGTTTTTCTTTCTTTCAGATTTGGCACCTGAAAATTCCACATTTCCTTGAGGACAGCATTGCTGGTAATTGCCAGGTGATGGGCAAAATTCGGGACCAGAGAAACCAGAGACAAGACAAGGTTTGGAAATGTTAGTGGAGCATGGGAAAGCAGAGATACCTAGTGTAATTTCTAGGTATAAACAAAAAGGAGTGTGAATCTGTGAATTGTAATAGAAATGAAAGAAGAGGTTTTGAGGTCAAAGTTGAGAAAAGAGAAATTGCTAAAGGGGAGCAGAAATTGAAGATGATGCTGTGTTGCGGTGGAAGTACTAAGAAAAGTGATCTGTGCTGCTGAAGTGTATAGCATCTGTGTGATGCTCTCCCTCCACTTGTCTCACGGCTAAGTGCATCTCTTGAAGGGAAAGCAGTTGTCTTTGGTCTTGTGCTGAAAATGTGCCTTTACCAATAGTGCAGGCCGCAGAGATTGTGGCATTGTGCAGGGATGGCGCTGCTCCAACATCGGTCTTCAAAAAACACTGAAGGTTTTGTCAGAAACCCCCTTGATTGTATTGTTTGCCTTTGAGTTTCCATCCGCTCTCCATTTGAACTCTTCTTAGCTGGAGCTTTTATACTCTTGTTTACGTGCGTATGTATGTGTACATATATATGTAATTATACATATTTGTATGTGTGTATTTACGTGTATATGTATACATACACACATTTGTCCCACTCATTCTTCTGTCAAGCACAAAGAAAGATTTTGCTTCCCAGTCAATAAAAGCATTCTTTTCTGCATTCTGATACTCTTGAAACTTGCTGAAATGAACTGAGTGTTTGGGAATGAGCAGTGTGTGTGCAAGCTGTAGCTTGTAGCATCCACGGTTCCAGTGGAAGAGAAACCCTAGAGCTACAGAAGCACACAGAGTTCTCTTGACATATTTTATATCTCCGTGAAAGTTTTCTACAAGCTGAATCCTCTGGCATCCACCAAGCCAAATCAAAATTTTAGGCTGACAGTTCAAATCACAGAACGTATATGTGCCACTTAACAGCCCTCCAGCATAACCATACTGCATGTTTCAATGCTTTCATCAGTCTTGGGAGCTAGCACTTGGCTTCACAGTCTGTTACTATTAATTAGCATTGTTCTCCAGTTCTTAACTTCCCCTTGTGTTCCCCGCTGTCCTCACAGTGACAGCTTTGTGCAAACACAGTGCTTGTTTTGTTTACCCTGAACTGGCACAGCCCTGAATTTCCTGTTTTTGCAGGAGACCTATAAAAGCATACAGGGAAACAACAGTACAAAAAGAACTGTTTATCATCTTTATAATACAGCATTTTCCTTAAACAGGTCTAATTCAAACTGAGAGCAACGTAGACAAATAAATCAGAACTCTGACTGCCTAGCACAGATTCTCTTTGAATGTTGTATTACAATTACTAGAGATTGACCTAGGGAATTAGGTGATGATTTCCTTTGTAATTTTTTAAGTGAGCAACTTTAGTTATAATATGTATCAGAACAATATTCTTCATCAGTTCTATGAACTTGACAGTGATCCTTCTGTTTTAAAAATGAGCTGTGTATCACGCCTGGATGAAAGCAGGTTAGATAAACTGTCAAAACAATAAGGAATGTGACTTTTACCGGATTTCAGTTGTTACTTTTCAATGTTTCCAAATTCTATTATCTTCACTTTCAGAAACAAGTCTGTAAGGTTTTGAAATTAAATGGTGGCTGCCTGTTCAGGTTTGCAATATGTGTCTGTATCAATAATACATAGAAGAGAGAGTGATATTTTTTTTTCTCTCCTAGTCTACTCAGATGTCTTGTGCTGAGTTGTAGGTTTAATAGTGATGTATTTTTGAAAGCTGTTAGGGCAGCATTCTGTTCAACAACAGCCTGGTTAGACATAGGTCTCAGTAACTTAGGAAACACAACTGAGCCTTTTTCTTTCTAATTTTTCTCATAGGCATAATAAAGCAGTGAAGAGAAACTGAAGGAAGTACTGCACATCTTACTGATGAGAAAACTGTTTCTGAAGTATTTGGACAAACTGAGTATATTTGCAGTAAAATCTAAAAAGGTAGGATATTTTCATTTTTTGTTTTATTTATAAAACCTCATAACAATTAAAAAGGCTGTCCTAAGTGGACAGGCTAAGTCCTCTTTTACAAAAGTGATTTTGTATGTTACAGAGGAAGACAAATCTAATACTGTCTTTTGATTGAGTTCTGTGGAGTGTTACCAAATTCTAAGAGACTTCTCATGATAGGATTTTGATGAAGGTAGATTGCCTCTTAGTTGTTCCTCACAAAGCTTTCAAATCAATTTAAAAGGTACTCTGTTTTGTAAAACAGATCCTGTAGGAGAGGATGATAGCTCCTCATGATGTCAGGGCCAGCTGCAGTCTTGGCTTCTTTTTCTTCCTAAATATTAAATCTGTATCTAGACACATGGAGATTTTGTGCTGTTCCCTCTGGAATGGGAATCTACAGCTAGCCGGGAATTTTAGTCGTCTTTTTTATTCGATGCGAACGCAACACATTAAGTCATGTGCAGTTCATAAATACAAAATCTGCTGGCTGATAGTGCCACAGCTGTTGTCTGTCAGGATACTGTTTTGTAAGTTTGTTAGGCATATTATAAAAGGCCTGTATTACACTTTCTTTTGAACTTCTCTGATATTTCTGCTTCAAGTAGAATTCAGGTAAATAGGTTTTGTGGTGGCTGCTAGAACTGTGGTTCTAGCAGAGTTAAAGATGTATCTGCCAAAGTCTTTGCTCTCAGAATTCAGAGAATCTTGATATAAAATCAGGATGCTGATCTACAGCAGCACAATCCTCAAATTCTCAATTACACCTCAAAGTCTCCAAAGTATGCAGGTGCTTGCATTCTCACCAGTTCTGTGTTCAGCTTAAGATCTCCGTATTCCTAGAACTGCATCTAGGCCCTTCTGGATGTAGCCACATGGATTCAGGACAAAGACTGCTCTATTTCTGTTTGTTAATAGGTTGAAAGTGTGTGGAAAGCATGGGTTATGATATTGAGCGTTTCGTTGGCTACGTTAATGAAGGGCTCTTGTGCTCCATCTGCCGCGATGTGTTAGAAGATCCCTTACAGGCTCCTTGCGAACACGCTTTCTGTGCTGCTTGCATACATGGATGGCTTGTTCATCACAGCAACTGCCCTGAGGACAGACAGGTGATCGATGTGTCTGTGCTACGACCTCTGTACAGGTACACAGTAATTTCACCGTGTGTTGGAATTGTATGAATTGAGGTTTTTTCAGCTTTGCTTGCATAGAGTCATCTCTTGTCGTTTACTCAAAGTTGTCTTTACCCAATATGCCTATGGGAGAAACTGATCACTTGCATGAAACCATTAGGATTTTTTATCCATTATAACTAACTTTTGAGGCATTAAGGTTTCCAAATGGAAAGAACACTTATTTTATTCTCCACCTTTTTGTATGTGGAGGGCTGGTTCTAGATACCTGTCTGGATATTATTCTGAATGTCTTCTTTGGCACTAAAACTTTCCCACACAGTTTTAGAGAAAGCAGGCAATGCAGTTCTCAAGAATAACAGTCACTAAGCATTGTATATTTTTTATTTTTCATCGTAGTCTTATAATGCTCTATTGCCAGTAGTCACAGTTTCATCACTAACACTGCCTGGTTGTCCAGTCTTACTCAGATTAGGTTATGTTGTGTTTAAAATCTTCAGCTGTGGGCACTGAGTTAACTCTATTATTACTCCCGTTATTTTTGTCCCTAATGAGAGTTTACTGTATAGAAAACTGAAGTATAATGTAGACAGTGCCCGTAAATGAGGAGCCAAAGTGTTTAGTAGTACCTGCTGAGCTAGTGAAAAGTAAGCTACACATTCTGTTTTTCTGATTTCTTTTTGCATGTTTAATATTGGAGACTGAATTTCCCATTAACATTGTTTCTTTTACGCTCCTTAGCTTGTTCTTTTCCAATATCATCACTTGAATGCTTAAAAAACTGATTTTTCCTAAATCTTCCTAATTGAAATTTGAATCTTACTTTGTCTTCGCAAAGTGGAAAATTCAAAATTTTCAACAATTTTCTCAGTTTTAAGAACAGCTTTTTTATTTTTTTATTTTTTTTGTGCATAGATACATGAAAAATGATTTAAATCGTCTTCAGCTACATTGCAAAAACAGAGAGAATGGCTGTGAAATGGTTTGTTCTCTAGAGTCCATAGACCGGCACGAGAGGGAGTGTGAATACAGTCAGATACCATGCTCCAATGCTGGTGAGTGACAGTCAAAGAAGTTGAATCCTTTATATTCAGAAAATACATCTATTCCATCTTTCTGTCAACGGAATGGCAATAATGGCCATTCATTTCCTTCCAGTATTTAAAGGGAGTTTAGAAACAGGAGGGAAGTCAAATTCTTACAAGGGTAGATAGTGATAGGACAAGGGGGAATGGTTTTAAGCTGAAGGTTTAGATTGGATGTCAGAGGGAAGTTTTTTACTGAGAGAGTGGTGAGGCACTGGCACAGGCTGCCCAGAGAGGTTGTGGATGCCCCAACCCTGGATGAGTTGAAGGCCAGGTTGGATGGGGCACTGGGCAACCTGATCTAGTACCAGATCTGGAGGTTGGCAACTCTGCCTGTGGCAGGGGGGTTGGAACTTGATGATCCTTGGGGTCCCTTCCAACCCAGGCCATTCTATGATTCTATGATTTCTAAACAGAAATTCAAAGCTTTAGCATGATCTACTCTTTCCAGCAGTCTTTTCTGAAGAAAATTCATTACTCATGTATGACAATCACGATCATTAGCAATAAATTCTTATCCAAGAACCAACCAAAATGAAGGAGAGTGATGAATTTCAGATGTATGAAAATTCAGTAGTGCAATTGTTCAGCTGTGTGTCAATTTATGAGTTTGTCTGTCAATGTTGGCGGTTCATTGAGGTGGTTTAATCAATGTAATAGCACCTGCAGAAGTCAAATGTCACAACTGATAAATAAAACAGCCCGTTTGCCTGGTGCATCTGCAGCCACTCACTGTCTGTTGGTTTTAACAAAAAATATCTTGCCAATGAGAATTTTTAACTGAATTTTTAGTAGAATTGATATGTTTGCATTAAGGTCTTTGAAACAAACCTGTGCTTCCTAAGGAACATACTGCTGAAAATAAATATACTGTTAAAATTTCTCAGCTGATTTTATTCAGGATGTTGTATGTTCCTAGAATAACTTAATTTCCAATTATTGATGTTAAGGACATAGATAACTCAGCCACTGTAATCAATTGTGAGAAGGTTAAGGTGCTAGAATTGCTCCATTAGAAGTCATGAGTCTATTAAAGGTCTCAGCAGTGACTATTGGCAGTGCTTCAGATTCACCTCTTACTTTCTACAGACACAGTAATGTTTGAAGAGCTGCTGCACCTTGTCTCTGTTGTATGGTATTCAAGGGGTGAGCATCCTTAAATCTCTTGAATTCTCTCTCAGGAATACCTGAGAAAACACTTTGAGTACCTCAATTACAAATCATTATAGTTATTAATAAAGCTCTTCTGGAGAGCTCTCTTTGTAATTTTCCAGTATGGTTTGTTGGTGAGTTGCGTTGCTTCGTTGTTTCAGTTTTGTTGCATATATTTTTCCCTTAAATGAAATGAAAGGAGCTACAGTATCTGCTGCAGCAAACAGTGCCTCAGAGGTTGAAAGTTAAGCCTACCAGATTCAAAGCTGGGAGTGTTAAATGTAGCAGGAGTTTATATGATATTAATTTCTGCTTCTCCACCTTTTACTTCTGATCACTACAGACTTGCAAATTTTGTGTCCTGGAATTTCTCTGAAAATGTTTCCGCTTTTGTAACAGATATTAAATGTTCATAAATAAAAGTTCTTGCTTGATGTGGCCTAGTGTATTATGCGTAAGACTAACCAGTGGTTGGGGAAACAGCCTCACCCACTGTTTCACCATGTCCTTGGACACTTTTTTCTAAAGTTGATACCATATTCATTTATTTACACATTTACATTCTTCTTCAGTTCCATTCCTGTCAAGCTGCTAGAGTCCTAGCTTGGCATCGGTGTTGTCATTACTGAAGTTGCTTCAATGCCAGACCAGTGGCAGAAATCTTCACAAAAATTACTCACTTGTAATTAACTGATAAATGTTTTAATAAGAGTTTTAGAGAGGCTGTATGATTATTAGCATGTGTATTATAACTGTTGCATTTTGTATTCTAAATAATATGGTTTTTTCCACTTTTTAACAGATTGACAGTTGCTCATCTCAGGATATTTTGGCTTGCTTGCTTACTTAAGTGGTTTGGAATTAATTAAAATGCTTTTGTTAGTTGTAAGTGGTTGCCTTGTCTTCTTGTTCCCTGTTCAGGCTGTACGGTCCAGATTGAGCGGCGTAACCTGGATGGCCACTTGGCAGTGTGTGAATATCGGAGCCGTGAGTGCCCCAACGGCTGTGGTTACACCATTCTCAGCGCAGAAGACACACAGCATAACTGTGTGGCAGAGCTGAGAACTGAGCTGGAGCTACTTCGGTACAGATCTTCTGTTTCTTTGATGTTTGTGTTAGTCTGGGCCTAAAACCCCTGCATAAAGCTCTTCACATACTAGCACTGGATTCTGGTATGTGTTAAATAGTTTGTCTGCCAGTTAGTTGATACTGAAGGACAGGGTAGTATTTGTCTGTGCAGACTTTAAATTCATACTGTTTTGATTTTTTTTTTCTGATATTTTTTTGTCTGAGTTATTACAAATCCTAAAATCCCATTGGTTGCAGTTGAATAAAACTGAGCTGACAAAATACCTACCAAGAACTGGACCAAAGTTAGCAATTTCATTTTCCCATTGGATGATACAGTCCCAAAGCCACATTATTTAATTATTTAGTTTATATTTTTTACAAATCGTCCTGAAGATAAAAATCTCTTATTTTGGTAGCTGCAGGCTGGTAGATTAAAATCCACAGAGTCTTATTTGTAATTTTGATTAACGTGGTGGCATAACAGTTGGTAAATAGACATCTTCTTACCAGCATTCTCTTATTTCTTCTTACGTGTTTCTGTAGCTTTCCCTTTCCATGACATTCCAGCTGGGTGGCTTTTGATGCATTTTTGTTTTGCTTGCTTGTTTTTTCCATGCTCTTTCCTATTTTTAAGTCTTTCAGCCCTCTAAGTCTTGTGCCATTGAACATTGCTGTGAAGTCTGGCTCAAATCCATTTTAAAAGCATTGAGACATGAGGAGTTTGGGTACCTAGTTACTGAACTCAAAATGTTAATCAAAAAGCTAATTTTTGGCAGTGAATCTGTGTGAGCGATCAGGTTATGACAGTTTATTTCCATAGTTTAGTGTCTGCTGTAGAAGTGACAGGATGACCTGTTTAGCAATACAGTAACAGTCACACTTGTTAAATCTTGACTACATGTGCTTAGAAATATTAAACGAGTGTACACTACAGGCAAAAGGCAGTAAATCATTTAAAGTCATGAATATACGATCTCAAGCTCATGGAATTATTTTAAGAATATGATACGTTTGTCCCCTATAACACTGTATGATAAGCAACAAGAATATGTCACTGAAAAAACTTCATAGATAGTAGTACTGTGCCTCCAGAGAGGTGTCCTGCACAGATCAGGCTATCTGGCTGCAAGAAGACTTCCTGGATTTTGAAATTTATTTATTTTTTTTGCCCATGTTAATAAGACTTAAAAGGGAGAAATACTTTTTTAGGTCAGAAATGATCTGCAGAGTAGAGGAAGCAAAGCATGAGATGGAGTCGAGATTAGATTCACAGAGAAGACATATGGTCCAAAAAGAGAGTGTTCTGCAAAACGAAATTGAAGAACTCAAGGTAAATATGGTTTCTTTTTTCCCCTTTCCTAACAGTCTCACAATTTGCTTTTCCCTGTAGCAGTCTTTTGTTTTGTAAACACAGAGTCTCAGAGGCAAGTTACCTGGAATATGGGGAGCAAAACAGCAGCTAGCACAACGCTTTGCCTGGGCTAATCAGCTCTGTTGAGAAGCAGAGTGAGTGTTGGTTTTACACAGTTTAGCTACTTCAAATTAATTTGGAGCTAGCCTGGATACCTCTGTACAAGGCCTGCATTGTTCCCTGCACACATTGCATGTCAGCAAATCAGTCAGAAACTCGTTTTCAGTGTCTGAACTTAGGGCATACATCGCAAATCAAAGGTAATTAAATAGCCAGCCCCTTTTTGAGTGCTGCTCTGAGTGACTTCATCCAGCCACCGTGGTTCAGCTGTGGTCAAAAGGTTGAAAAGTTGTGCTGTAAGTCAAACCAAATAACAAGGAAGGCTGTGTTATCTTTTTACACATCCAACTCCTATTATATCTTGGAATAGTGATTCTTAAAGCCAAAAGCAGTGGAGATACTTTAGAGTTTGTTTTTCTTCTTACTGGATTTGATTTCTAAATCTTGGAACATATCTGAGCGTAACCAAAACCTTGCTTTGGTTGGGGTGTTGAAATACAGGGTTTAAGCAGCAACTGGGTAAATACTCCATAAGAAATTTTTTGCACTTTTACAAAAACTTTGAGAATTTTTTGAAAAAAGACCAGCTAAGCAGGTCAGTGCTGGATCTTAAACTGTGAAACATCTTAAACATCTTAAACTGTTTGCACTTCTTCTGCTAACAAAAACAGTGGGTTATTTCAGTGTTGCTTCTTTGCAATCCATTCCCGTGTGCACGACCAGTTCAGCTCCCTATCACCATCGTGAGAAAAGAGTTGGCTTATGGCAGTACCTCTACATGTGCATTTCAGAGTCAGATGTCACGAGTGATGTCGGACGTACGTTCCCTGATGGCTGCGGAGAGACAGCACCGACAGGAGCTGGAGCAGGCAGAGCTGGAGAAACGGGAGTTAATGGAGCTGCTGAGGGGGCTGCAGAAGGACTGCCGGTTGAGCACTGCAGAAGGAAGCAGGAAGTCAGCAAACTTCCGCCCGCTGACGCGACTGGAGAGCGCGAAACGGAAACCTAGGGAAGTGACAGTTATCTAAACAGAAGTAAGCTCAAAAAGCATTTCCTTCTAAATTCTGTGACCGTCTGGCAAGCTTTTCTACTGTCCATGAATGATTGGTGACCTTTGTATCAGTTCTGATTTGCTCTCTTTCAATCTGGATTACAACTTTCTTTCCTCTGGGACCACAAAAGCGAAGGGGAGAGTTTTCTCTTATGGAATACAGGGCATTAAACCCAGTGAGTTTTAAAGACACTTTTAGCTAATGTTTTCATAAAAAAGTGGTCAGAAGATTTTATTTGTATCTCTTCAGTGTGTCATTTACAGAACTCTTTCAAGGCTGAAAACTAGAACTTTTGAAAGTCAAAGATACTTAAATTTTTTCTTTCTGGTCCATTACTGTCTATTCAAGCCTAGTTTATGCTTATACTTGGAACAGAAAGAAAGAAAATGTGATCATCACTAGTAACGTTTGGGATCAACTTGATTTTGGGAATGTCAGTAATAGAAGTGAGTAAATTTTGTTTGTTTATACAGTCTGTAGGAGGTATATTTCTGAGGTGAAAAGAAGGTGCTTTACGTTGTAATCCTACTGCTGTGTAACAGCTCCAGGTGAGGATGACTTACCTCAGAGCTGCTCCAACCTCCCGGGCTGACACACTGAAGAGATCCCTTGGGCTTTGGTACGTAACAGCATCACCTGAAAGCTTTTACAGAGATCTGTGTGTAACTTGGGGTTTGTGGGATGGGGTCTTGCATTTTGTTTAATTATTTGGAGATTTTCTACGTGACAGTGTCAGCTTTCTACCAGGTCCTTTATGCCTAAGTTCAGCCCATTCAGTACTCAATGTCTTTAAAACATGCATAAGTACTTTGAGTATCTCCAAATGTCTTTTGGCAGATTTAAGGCTACTTGAACATTAACATCCACAACAGAGGAGCATTTGCACAGTGGCTGGGACCTGGAATGCTTTTATTGTGACTCAAGTCTGCAGCTATGTAAGAGCTAAGATTTTTACAGCAGACAAACAAATACTGAATTAAGGGGACCTGTCCCTGTAAGGGCTGGGATATTCATGAGAAATGTGTACAGTTTGAAGACTTCTCTCTGAATTTCTCATGAAGCCTGTTCACGTTGTTCTCAGTGCCGTAACTAAGCCATATGCTGTCCCCTGGTGCAGCTCGTCAGTGGAACAACTAGTGAAGAACCTGGCCTCCTGTTTGCTGAATGTGCTAAAGCCATTCTGAACTTACAGGAAAGCTGGGTGCAGGTGCAACAGTCGTAACAAACTAGTTCTCTAGTTTAGAAAGCAAATACATTACTGTGCCTGATTTGCTGTCACTCGGAACAATGCTTTTGTGGCTGACAACACAACCAAAGAGAGAGGCAGCAACCTGCTTTAGCACACACGCTACATTAGAAAGGATTGTGGTCAGAGTTCTCTCTTGATTTCAGGCATTAATAAATCCTTCTAACTTGCTGTTCCTGCAGCGCTGCTGAAACAATGCACACGCGTTCAGACTGTGTGCATTTAAAAACTAACAAAAAACTCTCCTGTAAAGTTTTTGTTTCATTTTCTGAAAGAAAATATTCACAGGAAGAGCTATGACCAAATATTTATTTGGTTTTCACTCTCTTTACATCCCACATTAAACTACAGCCCCTGACAGTATTTAGGTCGTTACAGCACTCGTCCAACTCATGATGTAGCACCGCTCTTCAGCTGCCACACGTAGCAGAGTGAGGCAGTAGAACAGTGGTTATAATCTGGGAGGACCTTCGTTCACACAAACATTCTGTGGTCCGTTCACATGTGTCAGTGTGCATATTAGAGCTGTAGATAGAAATTAAGAATGCTTTCATTCTATTGTGTTCTAGGTTAGGAAGCTTTTAGTGTCTGATTTCTTGTGACTGTTTCAAAGCTCACACTAATTTTGAAGCTTCTTGGCAACACCAGATTTCATGCTCTTAGAATCAGTATATTTTCAGGATGTGTTTCCTGTGTTCTCTGACTGTGTGGTTGTGTGATGTGACTTTCTCTATCTTGCTTAATGTGAAAGAAGAAAATTCCTTCAGAATCCTGTGGAACTCAGATGAGCTGGATCATCCTTCCTGAACTGAAGCGCAGTAATAATCTTTTCTATTCTGGCCAGAAAAAAAGCAAGTATTTAGCTCTGTGCTTTTCCCATAACAGGATCTCTGCGTTTGTTTTAAGAATTTAAATTCCTTCTAGTACAGGAGATTAGCAGTTGGTCTGCACTCTGTCTCTTGAGTGACACACATGAAATTGTGTGAGAAAACACATCCTAGGTGGTAAGGGCTGACTTTCTGCTGTGCAATCGGTGGAGCTTCTATTTGCCAGCTCCAGAGAGTCTGAGCTCCCAGCGCTGAAATGTGGCAGTGCTTTGAGCCCACTTGCTGCTGGGGTGACCTGGCAGCGTGGGTCTCCTTTAGCAGAAGGCAAGCACACAGATACTTCAGATGGGGTTGTACTAGCTGACAGCATCCATTCATTCCGGTTACTTTAAGACTGATCCTGTTCCTCAGTGATGATAACTCTTCTGCGCTTCAGATTTTCTCACGTACCACTCACAGGGCAGTGCATGCTTAAACGTGGTCATTTTACCTATTTCTTAAAATCGACTAGACTGAAATTCAATAGCCCGTTATAATGATATTTCATCCAGTTTTAGCTTTTCCAGTCTCGTGTATTACAGAGCTCATAACAACAGCTAGCAGAAGGGATTTTTTTCTTTCTTTCAAATACATTTTTGTAAAAGGATTAACTAAGGGTCCAAATATTGTAGTAGACAGTGTAAGAAAGTGAAGGCACTCAGAAGTGCTGCTTTCCTTGTTATTGGGAACAGGATGCTAAGTGTTCTCATACTGCATCGCAATGAATTTCATTTCCTCACAGTTGGAACTGTGCTGAGAGCACACTGAACGGTCACTTGAGTGGACCAGTGGCCATGTAGGCACTTGTACTTGGCAGCTACAACAGGGAGCAAAGACTGTGGAGGAGGGAGACTGGGAAGAACTGCAGCCCATGTGTCTTCCCTGAGCCTGAGAGCAGCGATGCAGCCACAGCCACCCTGCAGCAGGAACTGCTGACCTGTGGCATCACAACTGAACTGAATTGAACTGAAGGGAGATGAAGTCTTTGTTCACAACTAAATGTGACGGTACCAAACCTGTGAGAATCTCAGACAAAACTCATAGACGGCAAGTTGTTAAGTGAGATTGTGAGGAGCAAATCCTCATCCTACATCAACTTGGGTGAAAAAATAATAAGACTAAGGATGTATTTAAAGAGATTAAAATGAGTGGTAAGTTTGTCTTTGAAAGAAAATATCAACATTTATTTATTTATTCTGAAGACTTGTAAGCAGCCAGTTAAAAATATTTTTAAATCAGTTCCTTTAAACTGACTTCTCCACTTGAGCAGTCAAATTCAAGCCAAAATTGGGCTTCCTGTGTTTCCTTCCTTGTTCAAGCTGCATTCCCATTCTCCTGCACTCCTCCCAAAGCAAAAACTTGTCCGTGGTCTCAGCCAGGGTGAACCACTGCTCACAGGATTACTTCATTTGGAAATATTTGGGGGTGCTTCCAGTAGATGTAGCTGAGGTTTGACAGATGACAGAATTGAGAACCATGCATCATCTGAGTCAGATGCAAGAGTTGCAAAGCAGAATGTTGCTGGCCTTGATGACAGGTTTTCGTTCAATCCTAGTGCTAGATTAAGAGTCCCTTGTGAGGTTTGCTTAACTCCACAGAATGGCTGAGGTTAGCAGGGACCTCTGGAGGCCCCTCTTTGAGCAGGGACCCCCAGAGCCGCAAACGCAGGAGGTTCTTGTCAGGGCAGAAGGGAATGGAATTACATCTTCAAGCAAAATACCAAATACAGTGAAGAATTTTGACTGGAAAAAGTGTTTCCATCTCAGATGTTGTTAGGTGCTTTTAAGAAATTCAGTGTATCAATAGACCTCAGCTCCTAAGGTACATAAGCTTGGTAGTCTTGCAAATTCAATTTTCCCTACGCTGCCCTCTTGGATGTTCCTGGCACGGTGCTTTTCTACAGCTGTTTTACTTGGAAGGGCTGGACAGCAGTTAGAAGGAGCAGTACTAGCCTTCCCTCTCTCATGTACTGCTCACAGGATGAAGTATGGTAGGTCAGGGAGATTTTAGCACATAGACAGATGCCTTTGTAAAGACCTACAATTCTATGCAACTTTCTATTAACAAATAAACACTGAATTGTCTTCCAGCATTATGGTTCACTGCCAGCCTAGTTACATTTTCTACCTTTATATACACAAGGATAAAACAGTGCTTAACAGACCTTAATCTCTAGCCTGTAAAAGAAACAGTATTTGTATCACTTGAAGTGCGCTTTGTATAAAAGTTGAACTAATAAAGGGTTATACCATAACTCATGCAACTTTGCTCATTTCTTTCTGTTACAGAAGTTTGAGTGTGTACTTGGCCAGATGAAATGAGGTGGTTCAGCCACGCTGACCGCACAGCACAGGAGCTCAGGAATAAACCACCCACAGGGTCAGTGCACTACAGCAGTTAAGACCATACACCAGCAGCACAACGCTTTGCCAGACAGAACACACAGCCATAAACCAAGCAAGCAGGTGATCAGAGAACCCTTCCCATGGATGTTTCTCCTGCCTTAACTCCCAGGAGTTTCTGAATAGTGCAGCTGTTTGTGAAGGAGAGATGAGCTAGCAAAAGTTGAAAACTCCTAGACTCAAAGGATAGTCCAGTCCTGCAGAGACAGCATAATAAACTGGCACAAAGGGAAAATGAATTCACCATCCATCAAGTGAAGGATCTCATCCTTAGTGCAAGCTTTGCATACTCCCAGCAAGAACCCATTTGGGATATGAGCACGTAAGAACAGGAAAACTCAGAAGGTGTAACCTAGAGATGCATTTGCTTAAACATTAGCAGTCAGGACACAAGGCACTCCAGAGCGTGACTTAGTTGCATACAGTACTCTGCATTAACTGTCTCAGGCGCATTCTCTTACCTGATGGGAGCACTTACTCAGGGGGGGAAAGGCTTGGGAAGCTTGTGTATCATCAGTCACACTTACAGACAGTAGCATGTGCCTTTAGATAACCCGTTTGTCTGCTGGGGCACAGCCATCTTCCAGATAGTACAGCATAATAAGGGCTGCACAGTTGCTAAAGATTTTGGACACAGTGTTCACAATTCACCACTATGCTGTACAACGTGCATTTGACTGTGCTTGAGGAGGACATTAACTGAACTGAGGCACTTCTCACAAACTGCAGCCAGCAGAACAGCCTTCAATGACCGTCTCCTTTCCTTGGCAAACACTGCCTGACACAGTGTCCATGGACACAGGAGGAAGAATGGGATCAGGCTGTGGCTCCCTTCTACACCAGTTGCTCATCAGGCAGGCGTACGACGACTACGCAGCATTTTGACGTTGGCATTAGCTTCCAGCGTTCCAGTGCTCCGGTTAGGAAACAAAACTTGAACATTGCTTTTGGGCCCAGTACAAAAAGCAAAGTTTAATGCTTAGAATGTTATTTACCTCATGGAAGGATTCCAGTTCGTAAGAGTCAAACCAAATAACTCAAAGAGCATTACTTCAAGTTGAATTTATCCAAGAAAGGAACCACTTGGCATTGAAGGGCTACAGAATTCATTAACAAAGACATATACGTCAAGTTTGACTAAATTTACAGATTGCATACATCCTAAAGAACTTAACCAACCCTTTATTTCTTCCTAGTTTGAAAATTAGTGTGACATGCCATATATTTTAAACTTTCAAGTACAAGTACTGTATATTTACATTTTTATTCCATGCCCGACACTCTTCATTTCAAATTCCCTGACAGAAAACAAACGATTCATAGCCCTGCTAGTTTCAAACACAGTAAAGTTTTTAAAAAAAATAAAAAATAAAAACCTTGAACACATGGTCTGAAGGAGCCGGTCAGCTTTAAAAAAATATTTATGCAGTGCTCCTTAAAAAAATAGCGTTAATAGCTGCAACGCCCGAGAGCTCCACTCACTGCAGTCATTACAATTGCATTATTGGTAGAATTACATCTTCCTTTTATTTTCACCGTTCAGAAAATTGTTGGACTTGAGATAATTTTTTTGTTCCTGTTCCTTTAAACATTGTTAAAATAACATACTTTTGTGAATGAACATTATTCCCTTTAACTGCACCCAGTCAAGCCACATAGGTTATGTCAATAGACTTCGTGCCAACTAATCAGCTCAAAGGAATGCAAATATGTAAAAAAAAAAAAGTTACATCAGTCTATAACATGAAGATAAATTTAGAGGTGAGTCCACTGGTAACAATTCTTCATGAACTCCTCAGATTTCCTCCTTGCAACGTATCTGTCTGTGAGCTACAGAAACAAATCCATGCCATCTATTCAAAGGGGAGCTCTACTTTTACTGCTTCACTGCGTGGTTGTCTCACATCCGTCATGCCCTTTCCTCAACCACTTACATCAGCAGATGGGCGGGCAAACAGTTATCGTCAGGCTCTCTGACAGTAGGGGTATCTTGCTGGTTAACCTCAAAGCATCATCTGTTTTCCAGCAAAATGACATTTACGCTCCCTAATTCATGAACCAGAGGAGTAAAGTAAATGGGAGAACGTTATCTTATTCTCACTGAAGGCAGGGACAGCTTTTCAATCCACTTTAACAGGTGCAAGATCTTACTGAAGCATCTAATCACGTTACCAAAAACGTACAACAAAACCTATATAAATTAATTCATCCATGAAAGAACACAAACGTTAACTGTGATTTCACTCAATCTATCGCCTGCTACAGCCGCTCTCAGATGCGCCTCAATCGTGAACAACCAAGGCTGGCTAAAAAAAGGGCTAGTGGCTCTAAACCTGAGAGAAAAAACTAAAGTTGTCGTACATACATAGAATTTTCTTGCAGTAATGAGTCACACACGAAACATCTGTACCTTTCTTTTGGCACAATTAGTATTTTAGAAGTCCTTCAAGGCTTAACTCAGCGAGGTTCTTTACTGAATATTGCGTACGGTCCACAAAAAAATTAAAACATTCTTTCAAAAGGAACAAAAAAATATACAACTGTACACAAAAAGTCTTGAATTTTATTGAAATTTCAGGTCTTGTATCAAACAAAAACTTCTCTTCAGACAAAAATATTCTCTTGGTGTCCTCCAGATACCAGCAACTCTGAATTGGTCCTTTAGTGCCTCCCTTTGCTTTCTCATCTTCACAGAAGTCCGCATGGCTGGGCTGTTCCATGAGGTCTCATTTTATCGTGTGAAGGAACGTACATGACGACCTCTTCCACTGCCTCCACTAACAAACTTCCCTCTCGAGCCACCACTGCTACTACTATTAGCACTTGTCCAAGACGGTCCAATTCCTCCGCGGCCTCTGGAAGCACGATCGCGAGGACTCGGTCGGTAGCCTTAAAGCAAAGAAAAGTATACTCAGTTGGAAAAAAAAAAAAAANCGTAGCAGGTGCTGTGAAAGCATAAGAAACAAAACCAAGACGAGACACAAACTGGGTTCGCTTTCTCCTTTTAGTTTTCACCTTTCTTTTAGGCAAGCATTTTTGTTTTGATTGGCTCTAAAATTACCGTGTCGTTACGAAGACAACTGAACTGCAAAAATCGGAATGCAAAATTAAGGTTCTGCGAGCAAGTGTTCAATTCAGCAAGTTTTATGGATTACGGGCCAGTTCGCACGAAAGCACGTATCTGACAGTCTCAGTGACAACTGTTCATATATGCTTAAAAAATTTGCTGAATTTCAAGGTGTCTGCAGCATCCTTGCACGGTTTCATTTGTAACGCAAAAATGAAATTCAAGGAATTTTCTATAGTTCGATGCCCATATGAATACCATGTACCTGCTGAACTTAATGGTCTCAGTGGTGGCAGTGGACCCCTGTTAAAATTGCTTTGACCACCTCTACTGTCATTGTAGGTTCCTCGCGGTGTGCTCTGTGCGCTCCAGCTGGAGCCCCGAGCGCCTTCACGCCGACTGTAATTTCCTACACGGGGAGAGAAAAACCCACACACGGTTGAGCAAACCTCGCGTCTCCTTCATTCTAAGGTTCACACACTCAGGGTGGGTAAACATAATGCTTACATAATTCAAAGAGATCAAACTACTCTGCATCAACACACGCTCAGTATTTTCACTCAAACCTACGAATCAATTTCCCCCGATTCTGTACATAGCACAGCATCCTACTTCTCAGACATGAACTCGAGTTTTGAAAAGATTCCCACTACCTGGCGTACTAGGATAGGCTCCCATGCTCTCAGTATTTGTGGTGAAGTAAATCCTAGCACTTACAACTTTTCTAAATGGAAGTATTTTCTGTTTCCACTGTGAGGACCTGTCTTACCAACAGGATGGAAAGGAAAGGAATGCAACCTTGTCTGTATTGGAAAAACTTAACACTGTAGCTAGAATCTCCAGGTTCAATGAAATTGCACCCTGCTCTTGTCAGAATCTTCCATCCTTTCATTCAAGCCCCATTTAAATCCAGAGGTGTATTGTGATGCTTGAGTTCAGGAACTACTATATCAAAATGGTAGAGCTTTCTGTTTTTTCTGACTGCACCTCTGAAACACTCCAACAGTTGCTATACACAAGTCCATGACATCAAAAAGAAAACAGCTAACTCCTTTTGTAAGGGAGGGGGGCAGAGAGGCAACACAGGAACTTGCAGTCTCAATTCAATTTTGCAGCACCGTATCCTTCCCAGATACACTGCAACAGAAGCACCTTGTGCCAGGAGCAACTAATTGCTGGAAAATTAGGCCAGTATTACTGAAGCAGTTCTAGCATTCATTTACTCCAATTCTAACACAAGAGACAACAGCGTACCTTTTGAAGCAGGTGGGGTAAAGAACCTGTTCTGACTGTGAAAAGCTCCCCGTCCTCCGCGATTCCCTGAGAACCCACCACGCGAAGAAATCTTCTGTGATACTTTTGGTGGCCTTTTGGCCGGTGGTATCCCATCCGGAGCAACCACTTCTTTGCTCTCTGCAGCAACAAAATCATCCACGTGCATGGAGGGCGGTCGGCTTGTGTTCTGTTTCCTCTGTCGGAAGATATCGTGCGGGCGAATCCCTTGTCCAAATCCTCCCCTGCCTCTTCCTCTTGGCGGTGGCACAACGTGAGCTCTCTTCGCAGGCTCTATGTACTCAGATTTTCCACTGTCATGACAAACCATGATTCATTTAATGTAAAAAAGCTCTTCTCACCAAAGGTCAGGCATTCTTCACATTGGAGATGCCATTTTAAAAGTATTTGACATTTGAAAACACACAGAGCAATGCTAACCACACCAACTGTTTGCCCATTAAATTCACCTTACCTTGAGGTTATGAAGGTCTCATGCTTGTGCTTGCCAAGTTTGAAGCCTTTTGTGGTTTTTGTCCGACCAGGAGATGATGGCTCTGACAAAAATGACCTCTCCAATTCAGCTTGCAAGTCAAAGTCACTGCAGCCCTTCTCTGACAGTTCAATTAAGTCAACTTTTACCTGCAGTAACACAGTTTTGTAACAATCATTACGAGCACCTCTAAAGAAGAGAGCATGCTGCACCAGGATGGATGAGAATCAGCAAAGATCCTAACCCAGCCTGGGTCCTTCTGCTAGAGCAGAAAGCTCCATCCTCCCCCTTCTAATGCAGCAGTGCAGCAAAAAAAGCAGCAGTAACAAAACAAACAAAAAAAGCAGCAGAGCTGCAACAAAGTTGTCCTAATGCCTCTGAATCCCAAAGTCAAGGGCTTAAGTTTCAAGCACTGTTTTGTTTATGCAACAGTCCCGTAAGTTCACCAGTGCTTTTATATGGGAACTGTTTGGGCTTTGCTTAAGAAAGTAAAACACAAGTATCTTTCCATGTAAATATCAAGGAGTACAACTAGAAAAGAATGCGGGCAACTAAGTCAACAGAAACTGACTGTTTCTCACACAAGGAGCTAAGACACTAACAACTGCTTTGTTTACAAATATTATTTTTTGTTATTATACATTTTTCAAAATAACATTTTAAGTTTAGATCACAAAAATCAAGTTTCAGCTTGAAGGCATGTGATAACATCCCTTTAGCAAATGCCAGCCCCCCTGTACCTGGGTCACTTTACATGGGTGAGCTGTGGAAACGAAACCACTTGCCCACGTGAATCCCTGACGCCACTAGCTCAGGTTAACCCTCATTCTTAAAGCCACTTCAGTAACGTTAGTGAAGCCTTTTACCATATCCAGATCAGTGTCTATTTCTTCAGCTTGGAAGGGTGAGAACCACATGGACTTCAGCTGGTCGTCCATCACATCTGCCAACACATACGTAGTCCTGCAACAAAACAACGTCCAATGCCTATTTGGTTATGCACTACGACCAACTGCGAGCATACACAGCACCATGAAACCTGGGGAGAATACTGCTGCCTTGTCCTCGATATCTGCATGAAACCAAATACACTGGGGCACTAACAGGGAGCAGGGACAGCAGGCCTGTTTAGATCCTGTTTGTACGTAAACCACAGGCCATATGCCCACACATTTAACCATTTTACCTGTTGTTAAACAAATTCTGAAGAGAATCTGGTGCAGAAAGGATAGGCTCTACATCTTGGTCACTCAGCGGACAAGGATCGCCTGCTGACTCCAACATCTGCCTGACTCCAACGATGTTGTCCAGCAGGGATTCAAGGCCATCGTCTTCCTTAGAGCGATCCTAAGTCAACATATGACGAGAGAGAATTTGTTCCCCTCCTCAACACAACAAACACATTTTTGTGAACTATTAAGAAAAGACTGCATAGAACAGTCCACCTGTCCACAAATAGTGAAGCTAAGACACCTCAGAAAGCAAACAAGAGCAGATTGCTCCTCAGCATGCCACAAAACAAATCACGTCACCACAACACGCCACCAGCAGTTGATGCAGCAAGCTCTGTAACATCGCCCAACCCAGGGAACCACCTCAGGATTAAATTAACAAGCCCCCTGCTAGAGCATTACAACCTCCTGTGTGTCTGGTCCTTCTCCTTAGGCACAGCTGCAGCTCTCAGTCTTTTTCCACTGCCCAGGGAGGCAGGGGGAAGGGATGGGGAGGGAGCATAGCACTGGAAAGACATTAGTGACCAATGGGATGTGGAGCAGCCAGCAGAACAGCTGTTCTACGGGCTCTTCTACATTAGCTATCTACTGCACAGCACAGCAGCCATCAATTATGTAGGATTAGATTTGAGTATTAGAATTTGGTCTGTAAGCAGAATCACAGAAATATTGGACAGATGGAATTCTGTAAGTCCTGTGGTTCAGTCCTCCTGCTTGAAGCAAGGCTGTCATCAAAGCTAGACCAGCTCAGCTGTAATGTTAAGACTTGGCTGGATTAAAAAAAACCAAAAAACTCTGACAGAGGTTCCACTGCCACTCTGAGCAACGCTCTGCTATTTTTCTTTTTATTCTACCTCTCCCCTAAACGTCAACAATGTGACAATGAGGTCCCTTGATTTGGTGCCCATGTTCCTTCCAAGACTGCTCAGAACACAGCCTTGTTTGTTGTAAGCAGGCCCTGCTGGCCTATTTCAGCCTCCCACTCAGCATAGCCCAGCCTGCACTGAGACACAGGGTTACTCGGCTCTCACTGCATTTTTCCTCATGACTCACACAAGCTTTCTGCTAAACGAACCCTAACAGTTTATGAGGCCGCTCTGAATTGAGGCTCAGCAGTTCATCGCGTTAGCCACTCCCTCAGCTCACAGTCACACACCAATTCACAGAAGATGCACCCATCACTCAGGTCTCTGATGACAGCATCCAACAGTATCAGCCCCAGCGCTGCCTCCTGGGTGCTCCACTCGATCCCGGTTGCCAGTAACAGAAACTCACCGCTGAGCAGTGGTTCCGCTTGCTCGTTACGTTCACAATCTGCTTACCAGGATCCAGTGCTCTTTTATGTGCCTTCAATGCCTTTTCTCACACAATTAGCTGCCTGGGCTTTTATGGTGTGTAAACACTCTCAGCACAGCAGAATCCCTGCCTGAAACTTCTTAAAACAGCAATTCTGCAAGGCGTGCTACAGACATTTACACCCTTCTCATCACATAGGGGCACTCTATATTGCTTTGAAAACACACTCAGATACAAGATCATGATGTGAACCTGATTATCAAAATACTTTTACCATGACATGTTTCTCCAAATCAAGCAGTAGGTTTTCTGGGGTTTCCTCTTTGCTCTGCAGTAGGTGTTTCAACTCTGCGGTGGTCAGACCCAGCGTTCTGCCCGGATGAGACCCATCCACTTCCATAAGGCTCCCATCATCTCCACAGCATCCCTGAAAAGATGCATTAGAGAAATGTAACAAAACAACAGTCATTTCTTCTGATTTAAAAGCATACAACGCAAAATATTTTTAATGAAGTATATTTCAATGCCGCATCAAAATGAATCCAGTCTTTTCCCGTGTAAACTGAGGTTTGTATCAGAGAACTAACAATTATTTTGGACTTCCTTGTATACTGCATGTGAACAGTTTTTATATAATACCTTCTATGCTACACAGTAACACAGCAACTCTCTGATATGTCAGCATGAATCTAAAACCTGGATGCAGTAGCACACTATTCACCTAGGAAAAGTCAGTTAACTAATTCACAGATTAGATTTTTACTTAGGTAAAACTGTCATTCCATAAAGCATTCTTTAAGATCAAAGAGTTCTACCCTAAGACCTTTTTTTTTTCCTTTGTATTGCCAACGTAACTTTTCTCCTAAAGAATCAATATACCATTTTTTCCTCCTGAAAGTAAGCTCTTATTTAGTAAACATGTTCTGCCCAGCTTTCACAGATTTCATCAACAAATAAAGGTGGTGGCACTAAGGCTGCTGATGGAAAAGCCCTGCATAGCAACCCACAGTCATCTGCTTCCTGCAATAGTTCCTGAATGCATCTCGCACTGCAGATTTCAGAGGAATGCAGCTGAATTTGCCTATGCAATACAAAGTCACTTACCAGTGTATCAGAGTTGAGAAGCTGGCGCATAAAATCCAAGAAAGAAGAGGCCAGTTCTCCTGTGTCTTTGCTAAAGCTAGTTATCACTCGCTTCAATACAGTATACAGAGCACTGCTGTGTTTTCTTAGAGAGCTGTTTGTATTAGAAAAAGAAAAAAACACTTCATTAGTGCACACATTTCGACCACCCCACTGTAACTTGTCATAAGAAACCAACATGTATTACAAAATAAATGTGGTACATTTGATAACTATCGACTTGAGTTCTGATTCCAAAGCTGGAACTTCATTATTTTCTCTGTACTCGACTGCTGTCCTCTCCAGTGCTGCCCACAGACTGCTCACCTACAACTATACAAGCTACAGCAACTCCTCAAAAGTCTGCAGAAAATGACATTCCCATCTTGTGTGGAAAAAGGGACAGGAGCACAGAAGCATTTGTTTGCACAGGTGCCTTCTGCACAGAGGAGGACCATGCTTGTGTGCCCACTACAGAAATGATTCAGAGGTAAAACCTCAAGTGAAAAACAAAAAAACCAAACGGAATAAAACATGGAAGTCTCAAAGAAAAATGAAAGGTCAGGTGCTTTGTCTTTACCGTCTCTTACTAGACACAGTGATCCCCCACTCTGTGTGCTGTATGTGACAGATTTCACTATGAAATATTTCACTTTCTCTACATAAAGTAGAAAAAAGCCAAGGCACATTTTTTTACAGCAACCTAGCAGTGAAATCTGTGTTCAAAAACCATTTGTAGGCTAGAAATATGATCACTTAGTTATTTGAAGATGTCTCTCTTTTGTCCCCAATACTATTTTCTTCTGTGTTTTTACAAAGGAAAGTCTCACAGATTCTCACCAGATGTTGCCATTCTAGCACACCACTATTTCATACCCTCATATTACATCTAGGACTCCTAGACAGAAGTAGGAATTTATAAGACTCCTAAATCTTTCTGTGATTTCACACTGCAGAAGCTTTTAATGACTTTAAGCTGTCAGAGATATCTCAAGACACCACACCTCTTTAAGTGATAGAAGCCATAGTCGTGCTCCGTCAGGAACGTCATTGTTCGGATACACGTCAGCAGACAGCTGTAACTGCTCTCAGCATTGGTCAGCGTTTCCATTAGACAGTCACAAATTAATGGCATCAGATCCTTGTTTGGTAAGGAATTGGAGAGCTGCTCTAGCTCAGACACAGTGCCTTCCGAGGAACTTGGCAAAATGAGTGCAATATCCTGCAAAAAGCGGTTATCAAACACATAGTACAAATGCATTTGATACACCAGCAGTAAGTATAAACCACACACCATGCCCAAAACACCAGGTTCTTCACTACCCCTTTATCAGCTCGCTCAGTTTTACTGGTCAGTAATACCGACCTGCACACCACTGACGTAGAACACTAATCCAGCATATCCCCTTAGATTTTGTTCTGTGCTAAGGGCTACAAACTACTATTGATGTTTTAAAACATGAAAGCTTCCAAGGGTGGGAAGTGATATCAAAGCCACGACAAAATGCCAGACAGTAACTGAGTACTGTCTTATCCTTGGTGTTTAGTTTCTTGCTTAGGGAGTCAAACTGTCCCTTAAAACACTGATCAAAACTCCAAGGTTGGAGGCACCACTTAGGAAATGGAAGATCTGCTATGCCCTTAATGTTTTATGCAACACACTACAAGACTGACTTTCACAACGAATTTGCATAGGCCGAGAGTCTCCTTAACATGCAAATGGCTGACGGGTCTCTACCAACTAACACTGCCCAGAAGTCGTTTGCATAAATGCATGAAACCAAACAAATACATGCAGCTAGTATGACAAATAACGATACGCAAATCTACGTATACAACTAATGAGAAACTACCTGGGCTACCCCATGAATCACTTTTCAGACTCCTTGATTTGTTCTATTAAGTTATGGGTTTTGTTGGCGGTGGTTTTCGTTTTGTTGTTTTTTGGGGAAGGCTGTTTTTTTTTATAACAGTGGTAGCAGCCCAACATGTATCTTCAGATTTTGAATGTATGTTTATGAGGTTTCAGTTAGACTGCTAAGAGATGCACGTTTATTCAACTGGGCAAAAAGTGAATAGTGACTACACAAGCTTTGTCACTGACCCAAGTTCCAAAATCTTCCTGTAAGGAGAAATGGCATCCCCTCAGCTGAGAGAGCTTTGTGCCATTCAGTTCTTGGCCTCCAATGGCCACCAAAACAGTGCGCATTATGCAAGAGAGATCATAAATCAAAAGATTTATATTCAAGAACAGAAAGACTGGCAGCAAGAGTCAAAGCAGCCACCCACACACAATTTTTACTTTGCGTGTTTTAACAACATTAATGAGTTTTTCCTCTTGGGGGGAAAAAAACAAACAAACAGGCACCTAAGAACTAACCTAATTTAATTTCTCCCCAAAAACTGCCAACATGGATTAGGCATCAAATATATAAAATACCTGATCACAGAGGGACTGCAAAAGGGAAGTGACATATTCAGCGCTCTGCTGATGGGTGACGTTGTCCCCAGCTGACCGCATTAAAGCCAAGAGCTCCTGGAAAACCTCTGCGTACTTCTCATCGCCTTTGGCAGTTCCATTGATAAGATGCAAAATAGCCAATTTACAGGCTTTGTGCGAAGCCAGGGCATCCAGTAACGCAAGCAACCGAGTGGTCTGTCCAGTGTATTGCTTCTCTTTATCTTCCGTGTTGCTGAAAGGACATCAGTGCACTTTGAATATACAGGAAAAGCTGAGCTACAGTGATCTAAGAAACTACAGAAACAACTACTGCAGGAGTCATAACATCCTACCTTTTAAAGGAAACACCTAGTGTATATGCTTATACCTGAATTTCCTTTTTTAAAAACTGTTTAACTTCCACTAAACAACTCTCAGTTGCATCAGAAATTCACTGTGCTTTTAAAATAAAAAGCACTCATTGTTTCCATCTCCTCCAGCTTACAAATAGCTACACGTTTTCCTGTCGGTAGGCAAATCCCAGTAAAATAAACTTTACCTCTACTGATAACAGGTCTACTTTTCTTATTTATTTCAGACGAGTCCTTTAGAAGAAGTTCACTGAATAGAAAAGCCTCTGTAGGGACAGCCTGAAAACCACCTTCCTAAGATACTTTCCATACCCGCACAATGTGCAGCAATATACACGCATGATATGGTTCCTTGGCAACCTTAAGCATTATCAGGGCACGGTATGTAGTACTGGACTGAGAATTCATTCCGTTCAGAATAGACAAAGTAGTATTTCTGCAAGTATTTTTCTCCTGCTAAATCTACCACACAGAACCTGGGAGAAATTAACAGTCCATTCAAGAAATCTTTGCAATAAAAAACGAGGATACCTTTGCAGGTCTTCTACAATCAGATCCAATACAGTCCTCATGATAAGAAGAGCAGTAGGCGAAGCCAAGTCACACAGCTGAACACAAATACGTCGCAACATATGCTGAATAGGCTGGCAGGATGACCCAGAGAACGACCGCACGATCTCCTGTATCAGTTTGGCTTGGACATGAAGATGCATGCTCCACAGCTTCCTGGTGTTGAGTGCCACTGAAATATCATGTGGCTCAATTACCTGCAGGAACAGCAGAATAGGA
Source organism: Penelope pileata (assembly GCA_013396635.1). NCBI lineage: Eukaryota > Metazoa > Chordata > Aves > Galliformes > Cracidae > Penelope > Penelope pileata. The sequence goes on from WBMW01005542.1 coordinate 1,515,931, forward strand.
GGTATTTCCTTCCCGCTTTCATCATAACAACTGAATTTTACTACAAGGTATAAACAAATACTAAGTACTAGGAGGTAATATTGTCCTCATCAAAAAAATCCAATGCCATTTTCATTACTATAACTGAATGACAGGGCACAGACCCATGAGTTATGTATTCCACTGGGAGCATGGATTGCTTAAAGCATGGATCATTTATGGATCCTTTATGCTTAAATATCACAAATTCAAGATCCATGCCTTAATATACTGAGAGCTGGCATTCCTAGCCATTGTTTAAGTAATACAATGGAAGTCTAGATAGCCTAGAGAAGAAAAATGTATGACTATTAACTTAAAATGATGCTCCATTTTTTTTTCCATCTCATCACAAACGTATCTCCAAAGGATCTACATGAATATAGATGCTTTACAAAAACTTTGATCCACCCTTTCACGTATCTGTTCTTTCACAGCTAAGAAAATGGTCTAAAATGGTGTAAGGATTACAGAAAACCGGAATTCTTTAAAAACTAAATAAATCTAAATTATACCTGAGTTGTCTGCATGGGCAGTGGAAGAGGCAACAATTCTGAAAGCAGTATGAGTCCAGAGAAAAAGCCCTCAGGAATTCTCAAAATTGAGGAGAGAACCTCCTTTAGCATTAAAGACCATGTATTGTTTGCCAAAGTTTCTTCTGAAATGGTAAGCTTTTCATTAACGCCCTGTGTAAAAGTCAGTAAGATGTCAACAATGTCATTCTGAATTTTCTGTTCATCGCTATCTAAGCGGCCTGAGAGAGGAATAGAACACAGAAGCATGTGTAACGAAACAAGCGCCGACGGAACACGCATGTCCTTGAATTCAAAAGATCCACCCCTCAGGAGTTCTGTTAGCATCGTTTTAAGCAGCGTGAGTGTACAGCGGGCCATAGAAATAGTGGTAACTCTGTGAAGGGTGGTGCCCATGTTGACATGGAGTCGCCAAGGCTGGATAAGTATGCTGTTCAGCTTCTGCAGAACCCGAATGAAGGTATCCATTCCCTCAGAAGAAAACAGCTGAATAACTGCAAGATTCCACTTAAGGTCTTTCTGTTGACCTGTACGGAAAATAAAAGCATTTCTGTATGTCTAATTCCTCCTGGGAAATCAGTTACATTTTAGACATGTTTGAGTAACAAACTCAGAAAACTAAGATTTGTATGTTGAACAATACAGATATATCTACCATACCTTCTACCATAGGTGGTGGACACGCAACATGACAGAGGACACGAAGTGCTGTAGGAAGACCAACTCCATCTGGGGTCATCAAACTGTCAATGTTCTTAAAACAAAACAAAAAAAAAAGTGAACCTATACTACAAGGAAAGACTTTATAACAATTATATTACTAGCTTCGTATTCTGAACTGGAGTAAACAACTATCTAAGTCAAAAATAATTCTTTTTGGAATAACATATTCAAATTTTGTATTTAGTTACTCTAAGTATTCTGCAAAAGGTAAGTTCAAGTATTCCACCTTCTGGAAAGCAGTCACAAATATGGCAAGAGCAAAAAGGAGGGTCCAGGTTTGCTTTGAGCTTCTATGGCAAACTATAAGATTTAAACAGCTGGATCTTGGCACGGACAGAATTTTTTTTGGTTTAAAATAAATAAATAACCAAGTCTAACCAAAAAGAGTTGGGAGACAGTGCAATCTTAAAAAGGACTAGAATCTGCTATCACTTTACAGATCCTCTCCCTTACCTCCTGCAAACCCATTAACTAGATGACCTGTAAGCTGTGCTAATTAAACTTTTGCATTTCTTTGCACTTCCCGATCTTCAGGTCAGCTCCTGCTTACAGCTTTTGTCATACAACAGAACCCAGCTCCTATCTTCCGAACCCAGCAAGGCAGCCATTCTCAACAACTACATGGTAACAGATCTGATATTCAAAGGTTTTCAAGCACTATGCAGTACTAACCCTAACCCAAAAACTTCCATTATTTCTATAAAAATTTTCACATTTTGCTTTACTACTTGAGCATTTGGATTAAAAAAGTCAGAATCAGAAATAAGGATAGAGAAAAATTCATATAAAATAAGGTTATGTTAGTTTTTCCAAATTATATTCCAGTTGTTTATATGATATAAACTTGGCACTCAGTTACCTGCAGTGCTGTTTCAATAGATACAATAGAAAGCAAAAACTGGCCTAGACCATAACCTTTAATAAAAACATCTATTTAAAATATTTTTAAATATTGTGTTAGTATATACCTAAGATAAAGTATTAAACTACAGAAAGGCATAAGCTTATAGAGTACAACTAAAAGATAGCATCTGTATTTTACTAACCTGTTTGATATATTCAATAAGATTTGGAATACAATTTATTTCAAATCTAAGATTTTTCAAAGGTTCAAGCCACTTGCTGAGCTCTGGGGGAAAAAAGAAATCACTTTCAGTTAATTAAGTAACTTGTCAGTGCATTTATGAACATAAAATTTTATGCTATAAAAACGTAGTCAATTTACACAAGTACTAAGTCCAAGTGTGAAAACTATGAGGCAGACATTGTAGTTGCAGCAAGCTGAAAAAGCATCAATGAAAGCAAGACTTCAAAACAGCCTACACACCTCATGCACATGGACAAATTCTTGCCCATCAGCCTGGGCACTCAAATAATTCTCAGCTTGTTTTATTTTTAAGTAAACATTTTACAAAAAATGCTAAAGGGCCCCACTGTCAGACAAAGCTATCAAGAGCAAGGCCACATTCCCCTTAATGTACACAACAGGATATCAAAAACTGAAAACAAACTTCCCATAAATGCCCAAATTGAGCCAATTTCTGCACCTATTCTCTCTGAAAGTCATTATACAGTAACAGATTTTCTTTGCCCAGAATAACCTGAACGTCTCAAATCTTTGAGAGAAGACATTTCAAGCTTTAAAACCCAATGTTCCAGAAAATAGTTAGAAGAATGTGAATGTTCAAAGGTCAAATGGCTATGGACTGACAGCTATTTTCAAACGCAAATCATGATTTGTTTAAATAAACTAGATCCCCTTCTCATGAAATAGACTGATGACAGAGTGAGGAAAAAGAAATAAAAGCATAGCAGAGGGGGGAATTAAAATTTTGAAGAATTCTGCTTTCTATCCCTGTATTTAAGTTTTTGGGATAAACTGTTGGTACATCTAAACGCAGCAGCGAAGCAGTGCAGAGCACCGCTCTGGCCATCACAGCTTTATCGTTCAGGCGCCAGAATGGTCCTCAGCAGCCTTTGTCCAATCAGCTCCATTCCAAATGATCTGGGCCTAACCTGTAAGTCAACACCACCACGGGAACGTCCCACAGCACAACTTGGAGGTCAAAAGATTTAGTAACTGAGATCTAACTATTCCATGCCAGTCAGCCCAGGTGCCAGAAAACAGTCCCAAGAATATTGCCTTGATTATTACATAGACCCTAAAAGCCTGCATCACCAAGAAAAACAACAAAAGTAAGAGTCTGCTCACTAACTAGTTAGTCCAATTTTACTGAAATTTGCTTTCCTAAGTTATTTTCAACACAATAACAATTTCATACTTCCTGCAATTATCCAAAATTCATGGTAGTTAACATTACTTGAAAAATAATTTAACTATACAGAATTTCCTATTAAAATCTCATTAACGGGAAAAAAATTACACATCATCTCTGTGACTCAACTAATCAGATGCAGCTGGAAAAGGAATTTCATTATATGCACTATCCAAACCAGATGATTGTGAAGTACCAATTACCCACATATAAAAGGTTTCTTCCATACATTCAGACAATTCAGTTGATAATGACACACACTGTACCTTGCAATTTGGTGTTATTTTCGTCTGCCTTACAAAGCTTCAGCAAAGGCGCCGAGTGCTGTTCCAGCATTTGGACATCACTGGATGATTGAACCACCAGCAGAACAAGGATGCAGGCATAATTATAAGCAACTGACTTCTTAGACTTTGAGTCTCTGAAACAACGATAAGAATTTTCTTTAGATCCCAGCTAATGCAACTGGCTAGCTGCTTGGTTTTCATTCTTTAATACCCAAAAATCCATGCACAGAACTTTTACTTTCAGGCTTTCATCAGCGAGGCTTTCCCCATTTAATTCTATTTTAAAAAGAAATTTCTCCTATGCTTTTTGAAAATAATTAAAGTATTTTTTTTAAAAGATCATGGTCTAAAAGAACGCTAGTTCTTTTAGCTATATGGAACTGTTTTTAAAAAGTAGATACTTTTGAAACATAGAAATCTAAAGAACGCAAATATACGCAGAAATTACCCTAAGGCTTCTTTGGAATAGTACTCCATTAAAGTAATAAGACTTTGGAGGTTTTTCTCCAGACTGAAAACGTGAGCCACAGCAGATCTTCCCACAGGGTTAAAGGTAATCAAGTAAAGGTTGTGGAGCGTTCCCAGCAGATCCGAGTGGTCGGTCTCCTCGCTGGCTGTGCACCGCTGAAAGTGGCAGAACAGTTCCGAGATGCACTGTAACGTCTGCGTCGAATGCAGGAGCCACAGGGCAAACGTGTCCTCATTCGCACCATCTGACTGGAGACCTTCCTCTTGATCCGGATCAGAAAACTGGCAAAGTGCTCTGATCAGCAAGTTCGTTGCCTCGTATTCAGAAATAAAAAACAGGAGACCCTTCTGCGACTGCGCCAGGAAACGCAACAGATCCCGGATCGCTTGCAGCACTCCTGGGTGTGCTCCTGTCACTGGAATGGAGAGCAGCAAAGTGATGCATTCCAAGAAATGGTGACTGTGAAGATATCTGAAGAAAAAAAAACATACAGGAGAAGAATCACTAATATTACAATCATCTGCCACCACTGTACAATAGCAGAATATAAAGTTACGTGCTTCCTAGCTCCAGTACTTACTGCTCTGTGGACTGTGACTAATAACAACTAATTGCAAAGCAGCACAAAATTTTAAACATAGAAAACATAGCTGAAATAATATTTACAGGAAAAAAGTCCATCAAGTACTGATTTCCAAAAGCAAGTATCTTATCTGCAAACAAAAAAAAAAATCCTATCTTTTACTAAATTTGCTGCATTTGAATCATCATTAATACTGCACTAAACATTCTAAATGCTTTAAGAAACCAAGCATTAAAGCATATAAAGAAGGAGGTGATTTGAATCATAGAAAGGCTTAGGTTGGAAGGGACCTTAAAGACCATCCAGCCCCAACCCCCTGCCATGGGCAGCACTGCCACCCACCAGGTCAGGCTGCCCAGGGCCCCATCCAACCTGGCCCTGAGCACCTCCAGGAATGAGGCACCCACAGCTCTCAGGGCAGCTGTGCCAGGGCCTCACCACCCTCAGAGTAAAGAGTTTTACACCTAACAGCTAACCTACATCTTGTCTCTTTTAGTTTAAAGCCATTCCTCCTTGTCCTATCACTATTTGAAGACTGTTTGCTCAGATACTTAGATTTAGCTGTGACCTACACTGCTACTATCAAAGAGAACTGCTAGCATTAACAGAAATACTTTCTAGATAGTAACTTGCTAATGGATAAATAACACACGATCCCACGGGTTTCCCTTTACATGACTGAATACAGACAGGCCTCTGCCCATGCTCTGGAGCACCGAGCTGGGCTGACAGAACAGCGTGCTGGTTTGTATCCTGCCACCTCAGCACAGAGACCAAGACAACTCCAGACTCTTTATCCATATGCATAGACATCTTCTAGGATGACAAAGAGAAAACACTTCATAACAATTTCCAAGTAGACACTTGTGCAGCACCTAGCACAACCATCCAGGATTTATGAATGCAACGGACATGTCAGCACAGCACCAGTAGCAGCAAGAGATTAGCTTCTTGTTAGGTAGGCTTGACTGACAGCCAACAGTGTACCAAGCACATTAACCATCACACTCTCTCAGAACAACCCAGAAACTTTCTAGAAAAGTATCAGTCAGCAATGCCATCCCTAAAAGCATGTATATCAAGCTGGAGGAAATACATTCTTAAAAGTGAGCTCGCATACCTGAACAGGACAGGGTAAGGATCATCCCTCTCTGGAGGGCCTGTAATGCGGGCCATGGTTGGGAAAGATTTCACAGGTGGCTGAATCATTGTATGAGGAGCAGTTTCCATCAAATGGAAGATTTCTTCAAGAAGACTAACAAGTTTTTCCACCTCTCCTTCACTTATATTAGAAGATTCCAAAAGATGATCCATATCCATAGGAGCCTCCACATCGTTCTCATATTCTTGGTTGGTTCTGTCAAGTCCTGCCAAGTCCTGGTCCTGTTCTGTCTCCGTGTGATTAGGAAGAGGAGGAGTGTTCTCGGCTAATTGATCAACCACCTTTTTAATATCTGACAGAATCTCATAGAAGTGACATTTCTGGAGAATAGCAGAACCAGCAGTAACCACTCTCACCGTCTGATCTAAGAGAATGAGTTCGAGCAGTTTCTGATAACCACTTTTCTCATGTACATCTACACCACCTCTGAGAAACATTTCCATTCCCTCCGTTGTGCTAATAACACTATCCAACGCTTTGAAAGCATTAAGTTTAAGGGAGGATGATACGTGGTCTGCAAACAACAGTTCAAACAGCACATTAATAACTCCTGCCTGCAAGAGTGTAGTTATTCCTTGAGTCCCACATTCTCCTAACGACGATACCAGTTTTGTCCCAGCTTTGAGCTGCCGGACATTCAAAGCAATGGGCTGCTTGAGAGCTACCTGAAGGCTTAAAGCTTGCAGGGTCCAGTCTACCAGCTGGGTGATGTAGTCTTGCTTTGTGTCTTTAACCTGCAGATAGCTCAATCCTTTTACTATTAAACTCGGAATTTCTTCTAACGCAGTCACCCACTTTGCACCCCTTTCCTCTTGATATAATTCCAACAGTTCAGTTAACTTAACAGAGGCTTCCACTGCCCCTGAATTTTCTTTTTCTGGGTCTTGGTCCTTTATCTTAGCAACTTCATTCTCAAATACAGTCTTGTAGGGGCAGCTGAAGTACAAAAGAGGTCCAAGCTCCCTTTCAAAAGGTTCATAAGTCACAGGAGGCACAGATGCCAGATCCTCAGGAGTATATTCAATATCAAAGCTTGGATACTTAAACGTTTCACGTTCCAGATCAGCAATTCCATCTTCATCACTTGAAATCTGCTCATATCCATCATCTCCTAAGAAGGAAAGAATTCAGTTATAAACTCAATTTCTGGATAACCCGGTTTATTACTGCTGAGAAGATGCTCAAAATAAATAATATTCTACTTCACAGAAATATTACTTGTTAGAAAACAATCATAAATCAACATACAGAAAGCCTTCTCTCTCCAGCTATAAGTTAAAGCCCCAGACGACAGATTCTTTTATGTAACCACAGATACACTTAGAAGCAAAAAGTTCATTTAAACGGTTTACACATTACTACAAGAACACTGACAAATTTCTACCATAAAAATTCTAGCCCAAGATTTTGCACAGGCATGGGCAGGAACTTTAAGTAACTCAAGATGACAATTATTGACATTATTATAAAATCAACTGTATTTGCTAATTAAGATGTCACTTGTTTCACAGCTTTCCTATTTCTTCAAACAAATCAGATAACAAGATCCAATGTTTACTCTTACCTATAAAACCTGTCTCTGTTTTCCTCTTTTTATAAGAGGATTTACTGTAAAGGAATAAATATTCCTCAGCAAAACACTGTTCTCCTTGAGAACTATAGGCAAGGCACAACGAGCAAAGCAAAACGAGACCCAGTTCTTCACACTCCAAGTCATTGTTATAGTACTGCCATCAGAATGTCAAAAAACATTTTTCCTCTTAACTTTTTATAACTTTATTTACCTTCACCTTCTTCCTCCTCTTCACCATCTTCTTCATCTTCGTCTTCCTCCTCCTCTTCCTCTTCTTCATCAGGAATACTCTCTACTGTCTGCCCATCATCATCATCATCCTCTTCCTCTTCCTCCTCCACATCCACATCTTCTTCATCATCTCCTTCTTCTGGTTGATCTTCTTCCACCTCTCCTTCATCAGAATACTGGCTTTCTTGGTGAACGGATGTTCGATCAGGAGAAATGGGCTCGAAGTAATCCTCCCTGTGGTCCACATCATCTTCTTTTTCCCCAACCACTAAAAAAAAAAAAAAAATACAAAGTTTAAGAAATCAGAGTAAATCAGAGTATTTCTGTGAAATCCAATGCTCAGAATCATTTTAGAATTTTGCATTACACATAGTGGAGATGTGAAAAGAACATCTTGAAGAAAATCTTCAAACGTTTTGGCAGAAAACAAGCAACAATCACTCAGTTCAGCAAAACTGTAAAAAAATATGCAAAGAATTCTTGGCACTTTTAACTTATATAAAGCCCACAGAATGCAGCAGATGCTGCAAACAGAGAGACAAAAGGGAAGAACAAATAATGGAGCCAATGGAAAATTTGAGCACTCTGATCAAGCGGCATATTGATCGATAGCTGGTATTCTTAAATCTACTAACTTTTAAATTGTTACAGTTTAACATATCTAACAGATTTTCTTTAAAATCCCTTCTCTAAAATGGGATCTGCCCAGCAGCAGTAATGGCAGACAAGAAATCTCACGCTGGGCAGGGAAACAGAATTCTGCCTCCACTAAGCAATGGCATGCAGCAGATAAAACACAGTCTGCTCTCATTCTACCTGACACCGGCATAGGTTCATCCTCATCGTCATCAGGAGGAGGAGGGCCTGGAGGTGTCCTTGGTCCCCTAGGCTGTGGTCTTGGAGGACTGCCATTGAACTGGTCTTCTTTCTCTCCATCAGCTATATTTATTGTGAGAATGAAAACTTGCGTTTAATGGAATCACAGGAATAAACAGTATATTTTAGTTTTTCAGTGCTACTTTGGATAAAGGAACACTTCAATTTCCCAGCTGTTAGTTAATCTGTATTTTGCCTCGGCACACTATGTGAGGGCTGTTTTCTGCAATCACTTTCGATTTAGACTAGAATTACATCAATAAGCAAGAGTATTAACACTACAGATGTTTTTAAATATAATGCAGGATTAAAATTAACACGGTTAACTGCCATTTTTGGCTTTAACACTACCAAGACTGTTGCACTACTCATAACTGCTCACGAATTCTAATCATGGTCATTATAATAGCAACGCAAAGCAAGCACTTTTCTGTAATGCACTGTTACAAATTTAATGAGTTCACACAAGTTACTGAATCTTAATGATCCGAAGTAACTTGCAGTAGATCAATTAACCCACTCTAAAAAAGCACCAGACAAGAGTCTACCCAAAATCCATCAGCATAAACCTGAAGAAAACACAAAACTAAAGGACAAAGCTAGAAAAATAAGGTCACTGAAATCTCAAATGTGAAAAAATTGCTTTTCAGATAGGATAATGTAACATCGGTTTTAAAAACTCTTATATTCTCACAAGGCTTACCATGTTTTGGGGTTCTTTTCAAACCAGGCTGCTGCTGGGGAGGAGGAGGTGGAGGTGGGGGTGGAGGAGGTGATTCTCTGTCATGAGTGATTACTCTGTCAACTGAGCCATATATTGCCAAAGTCAGACAATTGTACCACCCTCTCAGAACCAATCCATCTGTGTTGACCTGTTTGGTTTTGATTTTAAGACAGAAAAAGCACTTAAAAACAACACAACTACGTAAAAGTTATTTCTATATCACCATATCAGCATCTGCATAAAAGCAAAAATGGAGTACTGAACATTAAAGTACCTCTCCAATCTGCAGTTTGAAAACTGAGAATAGTATCAATCATTACAACAAAGAAGTAATCCTTCTCTGAAAGCATGCAATTACTTGCAATTTGTTGCCCAATAAATAAAGCCTGCATGCCTGTATTATAACCCCAGTTAATGAAGAAAAACGACATTACCATGGTCACACACGTACTGATCTGAATGAAACAAACCCAAACAGAACTGAAGAGGATATGCTCCATTGTGGCCTGCAGACATAACATTCTGATTCATCTTCACTCTTAAGTAATGGATACTTCTGTTGCCAATCTCAGTAAGAACTGCCAAACAATCAAATCTTCTCCAACTCCTGTTGTTTACATTGCATCTACAGTGCAGACTAACGCAGTATCTGATAGAGGCAGGTTTTAGAATAAGATCTTACACACTAAATGCTGTACTCAGTTCTATCACACCACACATCACCACATTCATACTCAGAGGACAGACATTTACAAAAAGGAGGTTTAAACCACAGTGCATTACCTTTGCATTGGGTCTGAAAATAATTGAAGTGTTTTCATCATATTCAAGGCTGTTAAGTAAAACATACCAAATTATTTTTCCATTACTACAAAGCATGTTTATACAAACTAAACATGGCAGTACTAAACACACAAGCAAATAATAAAACACTGAACAAAAACACACTGAAAAACAAGAGCATAGAAACACTTATTTTCACATAATGCTTTTCATTAATATGTATGGGATCTGGAAGTTCGAAAATAACATCTTTTAAGCATGAACCTCTGTTCTCCCACGCGAACTGGAGCAAAAGGACAAGGAGAAAACAAACTAGCCAAAAGCAGATCAAAAAAAGTACGGGAGAAGCAGATGTTCTGCACTCAAAACTTCTCAAGAAGAAAAAGGAAAGGCAGACAACAAAGTCATGAGGTAAGTGTGAAAGCACTCACCTCCCCAGCCTATCAAAAACAGGGGCACTAGGCTTGCTGACGTTGTTGAAAAACAAGTCCAGTTGAAACGTATGCGGGGATGTCTCTCTGGAAACAGAACAAAGGTTAAAAACTTAAACCCATCAAGCTCTTTATCAGAGTAAGCAGGACTAATGAGGAAAAAGCCTCAAATTACACTGTTTACATGATTCCCCAAAACAATTACACAAGCAGCAGACACGCAAATGCCTTTTCCCCTTTTAGACAGGAAGTTCTATTGAAATACAAGTTGAAGGGAAACCCGTAGGAAGGCGTTCCTGAGTCAGACACTTACCCATAAGCTCTGTTGTCAGGCAAACTCGTGTGAGCCCTCACTCCTGGAGGAATGACCCGTACCTCGTTTATATAAACCACACATGGAAAACGAACCACATCGATATTGGTGCTTTGCTACAAAACAAAGAAGAAAAAAACCCATGAGATGTAAAATGGAAGCAACATAACACGTATCCTTCGAGAACCAAATTTAGGCTGCAATCCTAATCATTATGAAATTCAGTCCTGTAAAACATTAAATGCTGTTAAATAGAAGAGATTTTTTTCAAACAACCTTCTGGTACTTTTAAAATTTTGACCCTACTTTTTATAGACAACGTCATGGATTTATTGACATAATCAGTTACTTGTGAGACTCTTTTAAAAAGGAACAGCTTTTCTTTAACAGAAGTATGCTGGTAAAAAGACAAAAATAAAAATCCAGTTATTAAAGAAAGACTGACTTTGCAGTTCCCTTTAAATAAACCATATCAAGCATTTAAGTAAAAAAAAAAATTTGTGTGTGTTCTAATTTTAAAGACTGGGGAACATTAAAATTCAAATGTAATATTAACAATAATAATGATACTGCATGTCTGCCTTACTAGACCTGTACAAAAATCCCACTTGATCCTTATTTATTCAATTTTACAACCTTTGAAAACCTGTCCAGAACACAGAGATAGCAAATGTAAAGAAATGTTATTCTCCAGCACTCCTAAAAGGTATGTTTGAGCAACCTAGGAAGGAGCTGTAAGGTCACTGAGTTCCTGTGTAGCAACGGCCAATGAGGAAGAAAAAGAAACTCCAAAATGATCAGCATAAACCAAGAGACTAGTAAGAAATTCTGAAAGCTAATAAATGAAAAAATATTCACAAGTAAAATGTTAAAAACACTTCAGTGTTTGCTGTTTGGCACATATTGCTGTAATGGAAAAAAAAAAAAAAAAGCTGTGCCTCCACCTTTCAGCACCCGAGTACAGAGGGCAGCACAAAAGGACATGCCAGGACACAGCGCACAGTTTCACTGGAGCACTGATGGCTGGGGGAGCACTCTGCTCTGCCTCTGCAGCTGTGTTTGTCATACACAGGACTTCAGTTTCTGGAGAAAGGGCTGCTAGTGAGGAGGCCACACCACGAGCACAGCCCAGAGACACAACTCTGGTTAAAAGATGTGGGACTGCGCCTTGACAGCCATACAGCAACCTTACCAAGGTCAGAACGGAGCCCAGTTCATTTTTTATCCAAAAAGAAAAGGTATGAAGTGCCCAACACATCACACTGCACAGCCAAGTGGAATAAATAATTTCATTCAAAAACTAAACAGCGCTTTTTAAGAAGGGCAAGTTCTGAGGTGAGACCAGTGGTCCATCCAGCTGGAGAATTATCACAGCACAAGGGTGGCTGGCTTTGCTCCAACACGCAAAATGCATTTTGTTTGTTTATTTTCCATGAAAGATCAGCGTGGTTCAGGTTTGAAAATGTTATTGGCAAGAACGAAAGCGCCAGAAAACAATACAGACAACTGGAGCTCATTCAGTCAGAGAGCACACTGTGCTGGAGGAGAGGAGCAGCCTGCTGCTCAGTGCTGCCTTAGGAGGCTGAAACAGAAGCATGGAGTGTGCCCCTGACAAAGGGCTCCAGAATAACTCCAGGTTTGTTTTTAATTGCAGCATCAGCTCAAAGTACTTTGTTTCCTTTCCCTCACGCCTGCTCGTGCACAAAGCACCTCCCTTGGGCTCTGCTGTGCTTTACATTTCCCCCTCACGGTCCCCTTCCCCTTCCAGATGGGCACAAGGGGCTGAGCTGTAACACGAGCTGCTGGAGGAGGCTCAAGGCCCCGCAGTGAGATGCTGAGCTGTGAGCTCCCGCGGTGCCAGCCGGGCTGAAGTACTCCCTCTGCTCAGGGTGCATACACCCATATGTATATACATCCATATGTATATACACTCATCCTCCGTTTCCTTCTCTTACAAGCATCAGCTTTCGGACGAGTGCCTGTGGCACAGCCTTCTTCCCGACTCCTTTCCCTGCAGATGCCTGAGATGGGGGTCCCCAAACCTCTGCCTTCAGCTCGCCTCTCCCTGTTACCTCCAGGCAGGCACCGGCCCCCTCAGCCCGCACCAGGACCCACCGAGCCGCCGGGACACCGCCGGGCGGGCCACAGCCCAGGCACGGCGCGGGGAGGCGAGGGTAACCCCTGAGCGGGGCCCGGCCGAGGGCCGCTCGCTGCCGCCCGCCCGTCCGGGCCTATCCCGGCCCCGCTCTGCCGCGCCTCGCAGAGGGCCCAGAGGGCATCGGGGCGGGCAGGAGCGCGGCAGCAGCAACCGAGAGGAGGCCTGAGAAGGGAAACGCCAGCCTCGCCGCGTTACCTCCGTGCTCTGGTGCTTGAACGTGTCTAAAAACAGCAGCTCGGTCGCTGTGTCCACCGCCATCTTGGCTGCGCCGAGGGGCGGGAAGCGCTTCCGGGCGGCGGCGACAGCACTTCCGGGGCAGCCCCCATCCGCTGACGGGGGTGGGGTGGGAGGTGTGCGCGGATGTTGGGAGCGTTGCGGCGCCGCTGAGCGCTGTGGGGGGCGCGGGGGCCTCGGGGTCCCCTGAGGCGCTGCAGAGCGGAGAGTGCGGGGCGGCGGCGCTGGCCGGGCCGTGGGCTGAGCTGTGCGGGGCTGCAGCCGGAGCGGCCGTTCGCCTGCACGGGTTCAGCTCACAGCGCAACGGCTGAAATAAACTCCGTGTGCTGCGAGGCGCCTCTGTGCTTACAGCTCGCCCTGCTCCGACGTCGGGAGTCGATGCTTTTCTCAGGGATCACACCCTGAGCTGGACGGCCGCCGAGGGTCGCGGTGCCCGCAGCCCTTGTGCAGCCCCGAGGCTCCTTGGCAGCGTGGGTGTCTGTGCCTGGTGTTTGGGGCAGCTCCTTAGTGGCACAAGCTGCCTTGCGTGTGCACCCGGAGCCGGTGGTGCCCTGTATTTCGTTCCAGTCGCTGTGCTTGCTGCTCTGTGCCCCAGTTTCACGTGGCACTGGAAGCAGCAGCCCTCTGGGTTGGGCGTTATATGAAGTGTTGCATCAGTTCAGGTGAGGGTGTGGTTCTGTATCTCCACGTTCCTCGCCGAAAGCAGCTCAGGAGGTTCTGACCCGTGCTGCGTGTTGGGGAGCTGGGGCATAGCACAGCGTTCCACAGCCAGGTCCCTTGGTGCCACCGAAGATGGGATCTGTGGCACTGCTGGGGCAAACTGGAATGGCTTCTGAATCCACTGGGATCACAGTACTGCCTCCCCACACTATTTCAGTTGCTTAAAATGTGTTTTAAGATGTGCTTAAAATACCAGAAATCATGGAAACACTGCAGAATTTGAGAACCAAGGGGTCTCTGTGGCAATCCTGGCAGAACATTTCCCAGTTCTCAATCTTGCCCTGAGCTAGGACCATCTCTTGCCCTAATGGATTAACAGACACAAACTCCTGGAGTGAGACATAACATTTTTACATCAAAGAACAAAAACCTGAGTTTATTTTGCTGGAGTAACACAATGCCTTACAGATGCTAGTGGCACTGGCTGTGGCTTATTTTGGTGATGCTCAGAGGCTCTTTTTAGACTTTTAAGCAAGAGCATCTCTCATAGCTGTACTCCGAGCGTGGCACTGTGCTCCGTACGCAGTCAGGGACTTCTCTTGGGACAGCCTGGAGCAGTGTTGTGGCCAGGCCCACTGATGGAGCATGCGGCAGGGGTTGAAGTGGCAGGGGTTTCCAGCCCTGTGCTTTTGTCTGGAGGGACTCCCTGCTGCCAGCAACAGCCGCACCTCTGGGTGTGAGAACGTGACTTCAGTACTGTGCTTTGCACTGTTAGGTTCAGATGGTGATGAATGCAGTGTTGTCAGTGATGATCAGATGTATTTATTGACCAGTAAAGTGGAGAAAACAATTTGATTCCCAGGAGCAACTAGATGAGAAAAAGAGTTGGTAGTAACCGTTAACATGTTCCAACAAAATGACACAGCTCTGCTGGTTCTCCCGGTACAGTTTCTAAGAGTTGATGCTTTGGAAGAAAACACTGGAGTGATGTAGAAAGCTGCGATGGGAGATGTGTCATGGACCAAAGGTCTGTGCAGGGAAGGAGAACAGAGCTGCAGGTGGTGGGGGATGAACTGAAGGCTCTGCTGGGGAGTAACAGAGCAGGGTGGGAGGTGCAGAACTCACAGGGAAACACCGAGAAGTGAGATGCGCAGTCCCAGGCTGGTACCAGAGAAACTTGGAGGAAGGGAGGTGATGGGTGAGATGGAAGAAGCTTCAGGAACACAGGCTGGAAATAATTAAGTAGGCACCTATGTCTCGTGCTGTGGTCAGAGAGGCAGTGTTAAGACCATAACTTGCTGGCATGCAGGAAGATAATGGATAGTTTCAGAAATGCCCTGAAATAGAAGGTGGTACAAAATGATGGGGGTGGAGGTGCTGAAAGCAAGGCTTTGCAGGAAGGCAGGAAACAGAAGGCATATCAGAGGAGAGAAATACAGCCACGCGCTGCTGGGAGGAATCTGGAGAGGTTGTCATGCTCCAAAGCATCCTAGCACATTCCTGTAGGTAATGACACTGATGTCATCTGGAAGATGACACTTCATGCAAACAGTGGGCTTGGGACAATGCAGAGGAGGGAGTGGAATGGCAGCACGCCAACAGCAGGAGCCTGGGCAACAAAACACAGGAACCCGGCCGACTGGTGCCTGTCGTCAGAGCGGTGCTGGAGGCATGAAGGAAATGGGGCACAACGGAAGCTGCGGCTGGGAACGGGCGTTTTAGGGACTGCGGTACCCATGGAAGAGAAGTGTTCTGGCACTGCAGTAGCAATGAGTGGTGAGCGGCTTCAAAGATTAACAAAGAAATAAAATACTGATTAATCAAGAACCCAGGAGACATAATGGGAATTAAAAATTCTTTTAGGTTATAGTTTAACCTGTGAAAAATGTTACTTTCTGTAATGGGAGCTTGTTCTTACAGTGAGCTGCAGAGTGTGAGGATCCTAGGTGGAAAGGGACAAGATAGAAAGGTGGAATACAAATCCATGAAGAGCCCTGGGGGCTCTGACCTCCCTGCAGCAGGAGCACAGCTATCTCAGATGTTTCCTGACGTCAGATTCACGCATCAGGTTTCAGCTTTACCCCTTTGAACCAGTAGGAACGCGTCTGCCATCAGTCAGTGAATGCCATTATCAGAATCTTACACCAAAAAGGTTGAGAATGACTCCAGCCAGCTTCTGTCGCACATGGGTCATCTCTGAAGCACACCAACCAGCCACCAGGCAGGAGCTTGGTAATGGTCCCAGCGAGGAGCAGGCTCTGTACTGAGCCCAACAGAACACCTCAGGATGGGGGCAGCAGGCAGAACGCAGGCGTCCCGAGGCTGGCAGGATCCCCAAGCCCAGTGCCTGTGAAATGCGTCCCAGGCCCTGCTGCCAACCATGGGCATGAGCGTTACTGAGAGGTGGTGCAGGCTGTGGTCCTGCCCTGACACAAGGAGCCGCACCAGGGGAAAGTGTGATGTGTGCTGTCATCCTGGTGAACACTCAGGGAAGCAGCACAGCTGAGTTAGAAATACACAGCCGGGGTGTTAAAGAGCTGCCTGTGCTACAGGATTGCGCTGGGGAAAGGCAGTGTTTGTTTACACCACCTTCAGTGGCCTTTTTCGGGAGTTTGTACTGAAAAAATCAGTTTTTGAGCAATATGCACTTAAAACATAAATTTCATAGTGGAAAAAAAAAAAGAAAAGAAAAGAAAAAACACAAGGTCCCCAGCTCATTCGTTGTCATAAAGAACATCACCNCGCCACGTCCCGGCACGGCGGGGCCAATGGGCGGCGGCGCCAGGTGTGTGCCACCCGCACCACGTGGCCGGGGGCGGGCAGGTACCGCCGCGGCCCCGAGCAGAAAAGCCCGCAGCCATTGCGCGCTTCCCAGGGGTGCAGCCGGCGTGGGAGCGGCCGCCTCCCGCCCCGAAAAAAAGAAATAAAGGGGCTGGGGGGAGGAAAGGGGTGCCCGTGTGCCTCCCCCGTGCCGCAGTGAGCCGGGCTGCAGGTGGGGGCTCTGCCGCTTGGAAGTGCCTTTTGCAGGGAAAGTTTCTGGCCTCTTTCTCTCCTCTTTCCTCCTTTCGCCTTTTCTTTCCCCGTTCTTTTCCCCTGGTCCGGCGGCACAATGACGGCGTCTCCCGACTACCTGGTGATCCTCTTTGTGACCACGGCGGGCACCAACGGGGCGAGGCTGGGCTCGGATGAGCGGGAGCTGCTCCAGCTCCTGTGGAAAGTGGTCGACCTGAGGACTAAGGAGGTATTTTCCCCCCAGGGAGGAGGGCTGACTCTGAGCTGCTGCTTCCCTCACCCCTGCTACGCTGGGTGCAGCCCGGGTGGCCCAGGAGCCAGGCTGGCTGTGGGTGCCCTATGCTGGTGTGGGTCCTGGTGGAGGGCAGGGCTGAGGCTGCAGGTGGGGAGCTCCAGCCCGGTTGCTGACTTGCTCCTCTTCTGCTTTCCCTGGAGCTGGGGCACCTGCATGACGTGCTGGTCCGACCCGAGCACCCGGAGCTGACAGCTGAGTGCCAGGAGGTCATCAACGTGGATGTGGAGAGCCTGGCACTGGCTCCGTCGCTGGAGCAGGCATTGAGACAGGTGACAGCCCGTAACTGGGTCAGCCACCCTGGGTGGGAGGTGGAGGCCACATCAGCATCCGTTTATGCCCCATCTCTCCCTCCTCACCACTGGGGCACTGCAGCCTTGCACCCAGATGTGTGTTGGCCAGCCAGCCTAGCCTGTGACAGGGCGGTGGGGTTTTTCTTTGCTCTTTTACCTTGGGAGGTGGGGTCAAACCCTAAGAGATGAAGATAAGGTCAGGCGTTCCCCTGCTCTCATTTCCTGCCCTGCTGCACCCTGGATCACAGCTGGGGCTCCAACAGTGTGGGAGGAGGCTAAGTGGAGGTGCCCCTTGTCAAGGCTGGCTGCTGGCAAGCCCTGTTAGGGCTTCTGGTGCTCTTCCCATTCCAGGAAGAAGGTAGCAGTACTGGTCTCTAAACAAGCAGAGAGGGATGTGTGACTCTCACTGAGGGCAGGGATGAAGGCCGTTCTCCCTCCCAACATGCCCGTGTGCCCTGTCTGTGAGGGTTTTTGGCCTAAGTGCCCACCTTGCTCTCTGCAGCCAGCTTGGTCTTCCTGCAGAGCTCTTGCAAATGTGGCTGGAAAAGGAATTGTTTCTATGATGTGGGCTGTGTGTGTGGCTGCATCTTGGTAGAAGGGGAAAAGGGGCAATTTCCTCATGAAAATAATTACCGTGAGAGTCAGCCTATGCTTAGCCAGGAAGCAACAGATCTACAAAAGGCTCATGCAAAAAGAAATTGCAGCTCTGTGATCCTCCTGACCAGGATTGACAATGTCAGTTGGTGACACTTCCTTGTGCACCAGCTCTGATCTCTCACGTGTCTTCTGTTATTCCCACTTCCAGTTTAATCAGTCTGTGAGCAATGAGCTGAACATTGGTGTAGGCACTTCTTTCTGTTTCTGTACTGATGGACAGCTGCACATCAGGCAGGTTCTGCACCCTGAAGCTTCCAAAAAGGTATGTAGTAGTAACTGAAGTATGCTCTTAGTATGTTCTGTGTATTTTCTTGTAATACTGGTCAGCTTATCTTTAAAATGTGTAGTAGGAGGGGACCTCCACACATCCCAACATTGCTTGCCTGTCAATGTAAATAGCAGTCTCTGAGCCTGTCCACATGGAGGGCACAGGTAGTACCTAATGCTTATGCAGCCCCCAGAGGCCTCTTGAAGTGAAATCAGAAGAGTGACTTTGAATCAAGCCTTTGAGAAAGGGACAGCGTACTCTAAATCTGTTGCGTTTGCTTCTGTGGGAGCTACAATAGATTGATAAGTGTTAATTTGGAAACATTGCCAAACAGTTTGAGTCTAAGGTGGTTAACACTATAGCCTTTCGAAACTTCACCTTTAGCTTCAGCAGCTCTCCGTCTGTGCGTGCTCAGTCCCTGCTCTGAGGGTGGTGCTTGTGCGTGTAAGGAGCTGAGCAGCAGCGAGGCAGGCTGTGAGGGATGACTAGTCCCCTGGTCTGGAGTTTTCTATAACTTCAGAGTTGCCAAATCACTAACAGTGTTACGAGCTCCTGCCTGCCTTTCATTAGTGATAGGGTTGCAGCAATATGCGAAGTCTTCAGGCCTGTATTAACTGCCTCGATGTTAATAGCATCTTGTTTTCTAGCTTGCTGTGAAGGTGCGTTGCTTTGCAGCAGAGCTGTTCTGCTCTTGCCACTGGCTGCTGGTCTCTGTGCCTAACATCTCGCTGCCCCAACTCTGTAGGAACAATGCTGCAAGTCTGTGCTGTTATAAAACTGATGCTGAATGACTTCTTAATACTTGTTGGTGCTATAAGTACTTATACCTTTAAAGCTTTAGAAGAGAAGCCATGAGCACAACTTGCAATAAAGGAACAGTCCTGTATATATGTGACTTTGTGTTAGAGTGTAGTGTGAATGGGGGGAAATGGGGAAACAGAATTTTAACAAATTTTCTCACTTAAAGTGGGTTTAAACAGTTCTAAACAGGTTTCAAATGGTTAGTTTTTCCATGCAGCTAAATAATGTGGACAAAAGAAGGGAGAATTCTTACAACTGTTTGGTGTCAGCAATGGGGATTTTTCATCCTGTCTACGTTACCCATCTTGCTCATGGGAATCAAATTGTCATCCAAATCTTCTGTTGCCATTTTGTTACGAGTTATTTATTTGGAATTTTCTCTGTACTGCTTATAGATTAAGCCAGGTTGTTATGAGACCTGTAGCAGTTTTCTGGTGAATGCCCCAATGCTAAGGCTGGGGTGTGTGGATCACAAAAATCCAGCTAGGCAGAAATCACAAGGCTTTCAGATGTGTGTGTTTCTTTTAAGATGCCCACTCTGAACCAGTGTAGCAGCTGATGGTGTTCAGAGAATGAATAGACATAAACCATTCCAACTGAATGTAAGTGCCAAAGTTGATCTCTCATGGAAGAAGAAATACAGCTGTACTAAAACTAGAGCAGGAAATCTTGGCAAGCACATCTATATTTCCATAAGCTTGTCTTTAAAGGGCATCATTTGCCTAATGCACCTGTCTACATGTGAAGATAAGTTCTAATGTTTTCAAAGCAGAGCTTGTTGCAGAGACTGAACTTCTCTATGCTTTCTAAATGTACATGCATGCATCCTGTCATTCTGCTATGCTGCCAAGATGCTAACTCGTCCCTGAATCACTGAAAGCCCTTGTGCTCTGTCTAGAGAGGCACTGCAGACTCAGCTGAGCAGAACACTGAACGTTGTGGCTGGGAGGAAGGCTGGAGGAGAGGGGTTATTGTGTTGGTTGAAACAACTTCCCAACTTCCCTAAGTCTTCTACTCATCCTGAGACAAACAAAAGCATGTGATCGATGTAGTTGCGGGACAAAAAGTTTGTTGTTGATGCTTGCAGTGGGCTGTATGGCTTGCTCCTGGCTTCATGCACTGTAATTAAAGCAGCTACCAAACACAGACTGACAATCTCTATGCCATATCAAACGTTCATCTGCTCCAGTTCCCTTTTTATTAAGGGAATAAATGTTTGAAATGTGACTCTTCTCTGAAAACTCAGCCTTGTCTGTAAACCAGGATGTTTTCTGCTAGTCTTGCAGAATTTGCTTGGCTCTATAAACTAAACTGAGTGCCCTCTGGCTTTTCACAATGAAAATTAGAAGCAGGGATTGATGATAAATGTTGCAATAGCATGCGTTTGCTCTCCTACGTATTGGATTTGAGGCACTGGTAATAACAGCAAATATTTCTCTGGCAGTGAGAAAGCACACTTCTTATTCTTGAACTGCAGAGAGGAAGCTGCTTAAGCAAAAAAAAAGTTGATAAACATGCTCAGATGGCCAAGAGGAGCTATATGAGCTTCTCTGCAGCAAAAGTTGTTTGGTTTCCATTGTAAGGAAAGTTAGGTGTGTAAAGAGAGTAAAACAAACTTGCCCTGGCTGACAGTAGCTCCCGTGTCCTTTCACAGAACATCTTACTGCCTGAATGCTTCTACTCCTTTTTCGACTTGCGGAAAGAGTTCAAGAAGTGTTGCCCTGGCTCGCCTGACCTTAGCAAACTTGATGTTGCTGCCATGACAGAGTGTATCCTTCCAACAACAATGGCGCCTGCCACTGTTACAGCTTTCCTTGAGTTTTGGGACAGATGTGAGTAATGCTTGCAACACACGTTCAGGGGTGGTTAATGGGTGACTTGGGGCTGCACAGAGCTTTCTCACAAAGATTAAAAAGCCCATGAAGGTGCATGATGCCATGGGGGATAAATCCTGTGTTTCTTCTTGATTTCTGTACTCTTTCTTTGCTACCTTTATAGTTGTCCTTTAAACTTTGCAGCTTAATGTGACTGACATAGTTATTCAAATCATTGATGTCAATCTGAATTTGAAGTTGTGAGATTGCTCACTGTAACAGTACTTTTTGTCTTTCTTTTTAACACAAGAGGAATGTTGGGAGGGGGAACAATCACTCTTCATGTGAACTGGTGGTGAGCCTTTAACTCAAGAGTGAAGCAGAGGTGGGGATGCTGTTGGTGCGCCTTGGTCTCATGGAAGCTGTGCCTGTTACACCTCTCAACATGAGGCTGTGCTGGCAGTGAGATGCAGTCTGTGTTGTGTTTTCACTTTCTGTAGTAGAGATGTCTGTCTACCTCCAGAACAGTCTGATGTAGTCTGTAACCTAGTCCCGCCTTAGCTCGGTTTTGTCTGAGTACCACATACAGTTTCGGCTCCAGGAACTGGTGCTGTAAGTTAAGATGCATCCCTTCTAGGGAAGGGGCAGAAACCACTTTTTCCCCTTGCTCTGAGGCAAAGTATGCTTAGTAAGTGTGGACTCTTGTGTAGAAAAGCAGAAGTGTTTATGTTGCAGTCTAGAAACTGGATGATGGAGACTTCTTAAGCGATGACAAAAGCTTTATATGCCGCATAAGGATGCTCTGACAGAACATGTGAGCTGGAGAAGCTACAGGCAATGAGCTGTTTCAGCTGTTTTGGAGAGACACCTTTGCTTTCTCCCTGTGTGAATGTCACATCCTGCGACTGTGGAAACACTTATACGAATGTAGACACCTGAAGGATCACTGATCAGCTGGGGCACAGTGACTGACTGCAGTCCCCTTCTGCTGGGAGAGGAGAGCAGGACCCTCTGGCATTGCCTGTTGGCTCCATCTGGGGGGGCAGTTACCAGTGCTTTCTCCTCCAGGGCTTGGACAGTCAATCTAAGTGCTCCTGAGTCTGAATTCTGGATCTGATATGCTTCCCTTTAGGTGTGTGCAAGTCTAAGTAACTTTATTCTGTTTCTATCTTTGTGTTTGTCTTCTTTCGTAACTGCTGGTGCTTTTATTTAGAAACCCATTCTGTTTATGCAACATGGCTGGAATCAACTGTCTCTGCCTGTATTGTTTGAGAGCTCTGCCAGAGGCTTGGAAGAAGAGTGTAGAGACTAAAGAATACTTCTGTTTCTCTTCTATTGCTCAATATGATGATTTTCTTTCTCCTTAACTGACTGAAATTTACCAACTTACACACCTCCTGACACAGAGGAGATTAAATTAATTGCACTTGGAGAGTCTGTATGCAGATGTCATGCTTGCAATGAAGGTTTTTGTTGAGATAGGTGATTGTCTGAGGATTAGTTCAAACAATCGTATGCATAGTGCTTTTTTTGTCAAGTGAGACAGCTAATTCTTTTAAGACTGTTATGTAGCAAAGAAAAGCCTAATTGAAAACAACTTAAATCTGAACTGGATGTGCGAGGGAGATGGTAAAGAAGGGAGGATGGATAAACTAAAACTCAGTGGAGTATGTTGAAATGAAGCTGCAGGCTAGTGTGCAGAATCTGATCCTTCTCTTGTTACTCTTGCAGGAAGTGAATGCAGCTCTTCCACTCTGTGGTCAAAGGGGCTGCGTGATGAATCTTCTGAGATTCCTTTGTACCGTGCAAACAGCACTGGACAGGATTTGTTAGGATTTGGTGGGAATAGGTTTTTATTTAGGACTGGGATGGTTCTGCATTCCCAAACTGGTGGAAGCAGGGGTAGAATGAGTTTGGGCACATCCCTTGATGTGCTCAAATCTGTTGACCCAGGTGTAAGGTGGTTGTGCTCAATGAAAGGAAACTTGTGTGTTATGAAAGAGTTGTGGGGGAAAGCTGGCTATTGGTGTACAGTCAGATAAAGCTTTAGGAGTCTTTCAAAAGCTTTTTCTTGGCTGGTAGCATTTGATTAAACAAGTTGCATGGCTAAGGGAGAATGTCTTCCATGGCTCCCAGCAGTCAGCCCAGCAGTCAGAGGAAATAACCACCTGCTACAGCCATTTAAGAGACATATTCCAGGGTGTAAAACACTGGGCAGCTGGTGCTTGGCTGTATACCTAGTGCTTGCCTTCTTTGCATGATCTTGAAAAGAAACAGGAATTGAACTAAATATCTGGCTAGCTTATTTTCCTTCAGAAAGAACTTCTGGGGCTTGCTCCTTCAGCAAGCTGCTTGAAATGGTGTACAGTAGTGAAACCATTCTAAATCTAAGAGGTCAAGTAAGTGAAAGCTTTAAACCATGCCTTAAGTCCCCAAAGAAACTGTGAGTTGTACAAACAGCCCCAAAGTCTTTTAATTCAAGGTAAGGAAATACTCAAAATGCCATCAAATTTGAGGGACTAAGGAAGAACTGGGACTAGTTTTAACTGTAACTCTGCTACTATCTATCTCATGGTCTCCAGCAGCTTTTTTGGTGCAGGAGGCAGCATTATGGCAGGCTGTCTTTAGTCAGTACTGTGTAAGTCGCTATTGTAGTGACAGCAGGATGACTATGAGAAATTCTGAGTAACAAAAACCTTAGAAATGATTCTGTTCTGGCAAGGAAAAGAACTCTCTTCTGTTGAAATCTCTTTAAACATGTGCAAGTGTACAGAAGAAGCAGGGTTGTTCTTCTTGCATCCTCCGTACCTCCCAAACTTGCTGTGCTTCTTGATTTGCAAAGCTTGCTGAGCCAGTTTGCACTGCCCTGCGTGCCTTCAGGGTGGAGTGAACAAAGCTTGCATGACTGTTGCTAACTCCGTCTGCAGAAGACTCATCCTTTGCCTCAAGATTGGGCGTGCAGAAGTCATTAAAAGGCAAACAGCTATTGCTTCCTCCAGTGTATGGTTTGCTCCACTCACTTCTCAGCTGGGTTTGTGGGGATAACTCCTTGTGAGGAGTACCTGCTGGGTGTTGTCAGTAGAAACGCGGCAGCACTTCAAAACAGTCTGCTGGATGCTCTGGATAAGATCTGGATACTACAATACTGAAACTTGTTTTATGACCTGGGTATCTTGAGAACCATCATGTAGAGCGCAGTTATAACCACCACTACTTAACCCGAGCTAGCAAAAGCTCATTACCTGAGAATCTTGTGTACTGCTATGTGTATATCCTGTGGGAGTACCCAGGAACCAGGGAGCATCAGATTAGGTCTTTTCAAATACCATTTTAATGTAGCTTTCTATCTGAAACAGAGCAAAGGAGGAAAAGCATCAGTGTGGAGCAGTATAAAGGGTAATACTAGTTCATCTTGTGTCCTCTGAGCTAAGTGAGTGTTCAGTTTTTCTTTTGCTGTGGTTAAGAAAGGAATTGAGACCCTTAAAAGTGGAAGAGGCATTGTAGGGGAGACGGACTTGGCAAAGATTGGCAGTGAGTGGGTGAAGCTGCAGTGAAGAACCAGGGAAAATGGTCTAGAAATCTCTCATGGTATACAGACAAGCCCAACGTAGGCTGTGCCAGCCCTCAGCATGCTGACTGTTGTAGAGAAGTGGTACTGCTGCCCTGCGACAAGATTAGGAAAATCCTTGTTTTCCATCCTGTCTTGAGTGCATCTTTTATCCTCTGCTTCACTTATCTGCAATAGCAGACATACCTGTTCTTGTAGCTTTAGATAGCCAAGTCCATTTTTCCAGTGCTTTAAATGTAAACTTAAATTTATCCACTGAAATCAACTCTTTTTTTCCAATTGCCTAGGATGGACAAGCTTTAAACATCACTGTACGCAAACACTTGGCATCTATACCTTCAGAAAGCAAGTAGTGTTGTGGTATTTTTTAAACAACTATTTCAGTAGGGAAAAAAAGCTGCTAAGAATCCTTTATTTCCAGTGCCTCTGTTGGAAGAGGTCCATCTGTCTGTAGATAGACATGTTCATTAGAATTCAGGTTTTCACTTAGTTGATGATGCTATTAATGTGCTCCTTCACATGTGCAGAAAGCAATCAATTTTGTTCTCCAGTCTTGCCCCAGAGCCTTGCTTCCAGCTAATCAGAGGCAAGGGTGGGAGTGATTTCCCTTCTCTCACTCCTACTAACGTTGATGAATTTCTCCCTCCCCTCCCACTGTTCTTATTAATCTGGAGATTTCTTGCACAACTGTCTGAATACCTGGCACTAGTTTCTGTTGGCACCAGGACATTTTCAGGAACTATCTCCTGATGATCAATATTTTCAAAGAAAACTGTTTTCTGAGGAAAATGCCAGCCGGGTGGTGATGTGTTTGTTTCTCCATGTGTGATGGCCTCGCTTCAGTGCCCTGCCCCATCTTCTGCAGCTGATCCCACTTGCAGAGCCAAGTATCTCTGGAAGCGAAGTGTTAAAGTGCCTTCGGTTGGGACAGCATGGCTGGCAGCAAAGCATATGTACGTGTCTCTTGTCCTACCTGCTGTTGAAACTGCTACCTGATTTCTCTTCCTTCATGACAGAGGAGATAAAAGCAACTTCCCCAATAATCATAGAAATAGTCAGACAAAGTCAGGTTTCCAATATCTGTATTTCCAGCAGCTTCTTGTAAGGTTGCTGGGCAGTGGAGACTCTGCACAAGTGTGGTGCAGGGCTGGGTGAAGGAGAGGTGCTCCTCTCCAGGCATGTGAGGTGCCCAGGAACATCTGCATGCTGCTGACTGGACAGCCTCTCTGCCAGGGATGAAGGCAATCTGTGCATTGTTTGTTTTTCAGCCTCCTGCCCTTCCCCAGGTGGTGGTGGGGGAGGACAAGCTTGGGTGTATGGCTTAGGAAGAGAGTGCAATGAAGAAGTTCTTTGTTGTCATAAATACTGGTGATAGTCTCTTAAACTATGCTTTGGGATTGTTTCATGTGGCTTGTTCAGGGTTTTTGTTTGGTTTTAGGAAAACCATTTAGTGTTTTTTTCTTGGTTTACTCCAAGTATACGTGGGGGGGGGGNAGGTCCCCAGCTCATTCGTTGTCATAAAGAACATCACCGTCGTCCACCTGCCCTCGAGGGAGGGCTGCGCTCACCGCCAGCCCCTAAAACGCCGCCGGATCCGCCGTGCCGGGGCGAGGAGGGAGTCTGTGCCTTAAGCACGACCGAGGAAAAAGCACAACCACCAGGAGCCCCCCCAGGGTCCCGGAGAGGAGCAGCTCCCGGCCGCATCGCTGCCGTCGGGGCGGAGCGGGAGGGGCTGCCCGCGACGTGTCCCGGCAGGAGCGGGCGCACCTTCCCGGCAGCGCCCCGGCGGCNGGCTAGCAGACTCCAGTGGAGCAGGTGGTGGGGATGGATCACTGGTTTAGCTTGTGTGGTTTGTTTTTCTTGTCTTTTCTTGACTATGATAAGTCACTTCAAGAGCATATGAAGTTGATTAAACACCATCCTCTCACCTTCCATACTCCATTGCACACTTAAAACCAACAAAGCTTCAAAATCAAATTAGTCTCGAATTCTAGGTGCTACGTCTTTCCTGTCCTTGCTGTGGGGGAGTTTGTTAATTCAGTTAGATACTTTTTAAAATTGTTTTAATCTTGAGATTTAAAAAGTCTTTTGTAGGAATGACATGCTGTCATCTCACAAATAATAGGAAGACTTGTGTCCCCCTCTCCACTACACCCGCTGAGACAACAAAGTATTACATCTTTCTAACAGTAGCTGTTCCTCTACTCTGTCCTTCACGTAGGCATCAAAATGTGATCAACTCTAGGTGGAGAAGACCTTTTCTTTTAAGAGGAGCTTTGCCATCTGGGATGGAAAAGCAACTTCTGAACATAAAAATACAGACCTTTCTGGGCATTTGAAATACATCTTGTGTAGTTTTGTGAAAATGTGGACAAGTAACTGCTGCATTTATCTGTTTTGGATGCCTTACTTTACTGTTCTGCCATGCCAGGATGGGTATCATTTTTAAGAAACTGTTTTTGTTCTAATATCTTGCATCAAAGTGATAAGACGGAAGAAGTCCTATTTCAAACTGCTTTATAGTTTACTTGTTTTGATTTTTAACCGTTCTCTCATCAAAGAAGGAGATGTGGATGAACGAGTCCTTTTAAAAAAATTGATTTTACAAATGTAGTAAAGTTACAAGTAATCTTGCTGTTCTGTAGCTTGGTGTTACAGGGAGGGGCAAATATGGCAAGAAGAGGGAGGGAGGGAGGCTGTAGTAAACTTCTTAAAAACTGTATGAAAAGGGTTGATATGTACAATTTAAATTGGGCTCCCTCAATTAGTGTGGATTTGTATCTGATCAGTCTGCAGCCTAGGACAACATTTCCTGCTCTCTTTTGACAGGAGAGCTAATCTTTACTGTTGTCTTCCAAAACTGTTCAGATCAGAAAACATGGGCTGTGGGACTCTGGTTTCTCTCTTAGTTATCCACAATGGTGCACTCTAAATTGATTTTTCCCAGTGCTGTGTAACAGCACAAAGCTCAGGCTGTAACTTCTAACAGGCAGGATTTAGACAAGGTGCTGCTTGTGAATTCTATCGAAATAGTAAGATATTTAGTCTACTTTGGGACTTGTTTAGAAAGCACATGTTATGTCTCTTCCAGTTTCTATTGATGGTTTGCTTTTCCTCCTTCCCCAGATATTCCCCTAGAGATTAAAGATGATCTTAATTAAAGAGGACAGGGCTCCAGTCTCTTCTGCATGCAAGAGTGTGTCTGTCTTTCAGACATACAAAATGCATGAGTGTATTAAATATGCATGTCCTTATTATGGGGTCTCGTGTCCCCAGACACTCACTGGAGTGACCTCACGCTCCCGCAGGTGGCAGTAGTAAGAGGCCAAGACAGCAGCTAACCCAGAGCGGCTGATGTCTCCTGGCAGGAAAATGGATTAAATCTTCCCCCGAGAAGCGATTTGCCATTAAGGATAATGTCAAAGCTTGTTGCTTTAGTAGGAGACCGATTAGGAATCTACCTGGTGATGATTGACTTAACTCCAGCATAAAGATTTAAATCTTGACAAGAGCAGTTCAGCGCTGGCCTACGGAGCCTCTCACGTTGAAGATATGGGGAATATTATTTCAACACTAATATCCGAACCATACAGTAAGTGATTGTGATGAACTGGTCTTCTGTGTTGCTTGTTTGTTTTTTGCCTGTGTGTCCTCTGTGCTGAGGAGAAAGGAAATAACTTTTACCATGTTCCATAGATCACAGATTTTCAGATCCAGAAAGAGTGAGCTACAAGTTTGAAAGTGGGCCTTGGTATGTATCTTCTCCCTTTTCTCCCTCTTTTAAAAAACTGCTTATAAAAGCTGTATGTCTCTGTACTAATAATTTTGCAAATAGCTGTTGCCATTATTTTTTATTTATCTTGTCTCTGCTGTGGGGGTAAATTAGATGTTTTAAGTGGGAAAGGGATAAGAAAACTGCATCAGATGCAGGCAAGGAAACTTGCCTGTTAGGTGCTGGTAGTTCTGGGTTCTAATAAGTGCATATAATGGATGTTGAGCATGCTGTGCTGTTAACAAAAAACTGCATTTTTTCAGAAGTAACCCTATTAGTACTAACTGTTACACTTCTGCAATCTGCTTCACAGTTACTGAGTATACATCATGAGGATTTTTCCTTGTATAGGAAAGATGCATTTCCATAAAGATACAGTGCCAAACAATAGACTGCTACCAGTAAATTGCTTGAGCTGTGATTGTCTTCTTCCCAAACATGTTTTAAACATAAAGCTTCATCTATGCTTGATGACATTTTTTAAAATGTAATCATGCTCTTCCATGTATGAATACAGATTTTTCCTCAGTGTTGCTGGATACTTGCTCTGCAGTATCACAGGAGACTGCTGCTAAGCTGACCTTATTTATATTCCCTTCTTGCTTGAATGCTTGCTTGCCTGTTCCAGGTTAATAAACTGTCATAACAGTAGGCAGTACTGGCACTTCTGAGCCAAAGGAGGCAAGGAGAGAATACAGCAGTATTGGCAGAAAGTATCCAGTGAAATCAGTTCAGGCAGTTACTCATTCTAGTGTTGTTCTGAGCTTTTCCCCTTTCATTAATGAAATCGTGGGATGAGGATGAGGTAGATGACTCCCATCTTATTTGTGATAATAAGTGAGAGTTGGGTTTTGCTTGAACTGTACAGGCCTGTCATAAAAAAAAGATAACACTGACTTATTTACGTGTGCACCAATTGCATATTTTGTTGGGGCAAAGTGTTAAAGTACAGGATTGGAGGCTGGGAGGAGCAGTTCTGGACAGACATCTGCATGAAAGGTCACCTGAGCACTGAAAATACAACCAGCAATGTGCCCCTCCTGCACCAGGGCACCACACAGCCCTCTCGTGTGAGGGGAGGCAGCTGCTTGGCCAGGCCCATGCTCTCTGTGCAACAACCCATCCCTCCCATAGCCAGACAGGCAGCCATGGGTAGCTGACAGTGTTTTGTTCTACATGGCATTTCTAACATACAAGAGAACAAAAGAGACTGTGGTAATGACCAATCAAACCTGCTCTCTGGTTGAGCTGTTCCCATGCTAAGCAGCCGGCACAGCCTGTGGCTGTAGTAGTCTCCAGCAGTGCAGCAATGGCCTGAACACAAAATGCTGAGGTGAAACCCCTTGAGAGGAGTCCTCTGAGTAAAATCCCAACCAAATCCAATCTTAGCTTGTGACCAGCCCTTGCACGCTGTCACAGTACAACAGGTGCTGGCTTTTGTTACGTGTAACTGCTCTGCTTCAGTTTCTGCTCACCCAGGATTGGAAGAGCTAGTTCATTTCAGTGTACTAACCCTGTTCGGGCAGCAGGGAAGCACGAAATGCTGGTGTGCCAGGAGGGGAGAGGGAAGTGGGAGTGTGCTCAAGAAGGGGCAGCTCGGCAGCCCTTACTGTTTGCTGTGACTTTGTCAGAGGCCTCAGGAAGCCCTGGCAGTACCTTCCCCTCTCCAGCAGACAGGGATCGTGGGTGGAAGCACTCACTGGAGCGCTGAAGCCCTCTCTGCACTGCTTTCTCTTTTGGTGCCTGCAGCAGCAAGATGGAACTTGTGGACGACAACGCTGTCATCCGAGCAAGAGGGCTACCTTGGCAGTCATCTGACCAGGACATAGCGAGGTTCTTCAAAGGCTTAAATATTGCCAAGTGAGTAGCGAAGAGCCTGCCTCTGCCTTTGTAGTGCTTCACATGCTCTGGTCATGGAGTTTTGATGCCTTTAACTTATATCCTGCAGGGGAGGTGCTGCACTCTGCCTCAATGCCCAAGGTAGGAGGAACGGGGAGGCTCTCGTCAGGTTTGTAAGTGAGGAGCACAGAGATCTAGCACTGCAAAGACACAAGCATCACATGGGAAATCGATACATCGAGGTGCGTAACGCTGGCTCTGAGGTCTTCCTCTCAACAGGAGCGCAAGTTGCATGTCAGACATGTTCTTTCTTCTTCCTTTTCTTTAGGTATACAAGGCAACAGGTGAAGACTTCCTTAAAATTGCAGGAGGTAATTCTTAGGGTATGAGAAAGGGGGGTTTGTTCTGTCAGTGTCTGCAATTGACTTGAGGTTTCAAACTGCTGTTCTTGGATGCAGTCTTTCATTTCCTTTCCCTGGACAAGTGGGTGGCTGCTGTGTATCATGGCTTATCTGCCTACCTTTCTCTCTCCCACGTCCTTGCGATTTTTCAAGCGGCTCATCAAATAAGGATTTGATCAGACAAGGGGATCTTAATGAGTTTTATTTGCTAGGTCGTCTTCCTAACTGAAGGGACCTAAATGTTCTTTGCCTGCTGAAAACCAGAACCTGAGTAGTTTTTCAAAACAATATGACTGCTGTTGCTGTGGAGACTTGCGTGTAAGAGCAAACAGATATCACAGTGTAAATAACAAGGGATTTAGGGAGCTGATTTTCATCAAATCTTTGTTCCCAACTTAAGGGGAAAATTAGGGGAAATACTTATTTTAAGATAAATGTTCCCAAACCTCGAATTGAAAGACTGCAAAACTGACTCTACTAATCTTCTCACAGTCTGCCTCCCTCCCTGCTTTATGACTGCAAGCATATAGAATTTGAGTTAATATCCAATAAGCTGCTATGGATCAACAATACTGCCTTAAGGTCTTTGGTTCCTAACAGGAGTTTGTTTTGGGGATTGTAAATGACTAACTGAATGCCTAAGGTTAAGGTTTTGGAGTGGGAGAGGTTATTAAGTTGTTGAATAGATGGCTAAT
Organism: Penelope pileata; assembly: GCA_013396635.1. Lineage (NCBI taxonomy): Eukaryota > Metazoa > Chordata > Aves > Galliformes > Cracidae > Penelope > Penelope pileata. Next base: position 1,547,377 of record WBMW01005542.1, read on the forward strand.
TGATAGGTTTGGTAATAGCTACACCATTCAAAGTAAAGACATTGCATACTAATGTTGGAAAAATAGCGCATGTCTGGCACAAACTTGTTCTGTATATCAGCTTTGCAAAATGAGCTAGACGTAAATGAAAGGACCATATGAAGGTGCAAAGCTGGTTAGCAGGTAGCTTTGGATAGGGCGTAGTGTAGGCTTAACTATGGGCAGCAGTGGTCTTCTAAAGATACTGAAAGTAAGATTTGCAGACTTCAATTTGCTCACAATAGAATGCAATTCCTAAGCTGCCTTCAACATGCCCTTCCAGCTCTCTTTCCCAGCACAATAGTCTGGATGCTTGACTGCTGCATGTTGTGGCTTCAGAGCATGCCGAAGGTCTGAGTTAAAAAGGTGAGGTATGCAGTAGCAGAGGCACTACTTGTGTAGAAGGGGTTCTGCTCAGAAACCCTCTGTGGGAATGAGGAGGTAGCTATGCCAGACTTGCTCTGAGTTTTATATGGCTGCCTAGACTAAAGTGCTTCTGTGCTTCCCTTACTAAAGGCACTTCCAATGAGGTTGCACAGTTCTTATCAAAAGAAAACCAAGTGATTGTCAGGATGCGAGGTCTTCCTTTCAACGTGACAACAGAAGAAGTGCTGGCATTCTTTGGCCAGCACTGCCCTGTGACAGGAGGGAAGGAGGGAGTCCTATTCGTCACATACCCTGACAGCAGGCCAACAGGGGATGCCTTTGTGTTGTTTGCTTGTGAGGAATATGCACAGAATGCACTGAAAAAGCATAAGGACTTGCTTGGAAAAAGGTACATTGAACTCTTCAGGAGCACTGCAGCAGAAGTTCAGCAGGTGGGTGGAAAGCTTGCAAACGCCTTCTTGTAATTCAGACTCCTACACTGGCACAAAGCAGTGTCAGCAAACACTACTTGACCGTGACTGAAAGCTTTTTTTTTTTTTTTCCTTCTCTTACTCTTGGCAGTTGTTGCTGGAGACAATATTGTCTGAGCTTCCATAAGGTTTTGCTTCTTCTGAATATAGGATCTTATGGTACATGGATGTCCTTAATCACACCCATGCACAATATACGTGAAGATATCTAAGATAAAAACCCTTGATTTCTCATTTTTGGCTTCTGGTAGACTTGCAAGCAGTAGTCACAGATAATTACAGTATCTGTAATGTAAAGCAGACAACCCACAAATTTTGTTAAGTTCAATGATGTCTTAGTTCTGTTCAAAGGGACTGCTAGCAACAATTCTTGATCCGAAAGACACATCTTTACTTACTGGCACAGAAAAAGAGTATTTTGATCTAGTTGGCTTCTTCAGAGGAATATGTTGAGAACCTCTCAAACTGCCTCTCCTGATAGCTGTCAGCCATCTCCTGACAGCACTGGCTACCTTGCAGAGGGTGGCAGGATTTTGTGAAACTGGGCTCAAAGTGCCAACTGTTGCATTAGCATGGCCTGATGGACTGGTTATGTGGTCAGGGCAATGGAGTAGGGCTGAGAAGACTGTATGTATAAGAACTTGTAGAGCTTAGGTTGATAACTCTTGTTATTGTATTTTCCTTGAGTGCTCCCCTAATTTCTTTGTTTGGCAAAGCCATCTGGTACACAAATATTGCTATTGTTCAGAGATAGTTAAACAGAAGTGATTGAGTAGTTGTTGAACACTTGACTGGGTGGGATTTTTACTGATCAGATTAATATCAAAAAAATCTCAGAGCATGACTTCTATATTTCAAATACTGTAACTCAGTAACATAAGGCTGCTTGCTAGTGAAATATGCTTCCAGTTCTGAGATCCTAATCCTTAGTAGGGGAGAAAAGGAGAAATTTTGGGTAGAAGTGGCCCCATGACTATGTAGCTAGTAGACTGTTTTCAGATATTTTCCCAATAAAAATGCTGTGGCAATACAAGTTTTGTGTTCTAGGAGATCTTCTGAGACTTGCATTACAGTTCAACCAAACTATTTAAAATAACCTGTTTCTCCAGGGCTTATTACAAAATATGTAAATTCTAGGCACTACTGCTGTGGTTTGAACCTAGAAACTAGCTCACTTTTTTCATTTTTTTTGAAAAATACTGCCCAGATTGAAAATAGGGGGGATTGATGTTACATTCAGTTTCTCTGATTTGAAGAATAAGGAAGCTTTCTGTAACCTCTGTTTCTGTTTTGCACAGGTGCTGAATAGGTACTCTTCCACGCCTCTCATTCCTCTCCCAGCACCTCCTATTCTTCCAGTATTACCTCAGCAATTTGTGCCTCCAACTAATGTCAGAGACTGCATACGTCTGCGTGGTCTTCCCTATGCTGCCACGATTGAGGACATCCTGGAGTTCTTGGGGGAGTTCTCTACGGATATTCGGACCCATGGAGTTCACATGGTGCTAAATCACCAGGTTGGTAGGCGCCTCATTGCCAGCTGCTCTGTGCTAGATGGCTGTGTATGTGAACAGCTCCTCTTGATGATATCATTACTGGTAGTGGAACACTTTTAGGACTGACACTAATGACATTAACTGGCCTTCAGCTCTCCTCTAAAAGTGTACTGGCAGTGGATGGGCTTATTTGAGCCGTGCTGTAACAGCTGCTGCATTTGCTGTAGAGCGGTTTCTATCACTGAGACCCATGCCACAATCTTTCGTTTGAGGGAGGAGAAAGGTGCTCCCATAGCACCAGCTGTGATCCTGCACTGTAGGAGGCTTGAACTGAAGAGTTGCTCAACGGCATGCATAATTCCTCTTATGAAGAGCGTATCTTTAAAACAAAGTGTAATCAATGTTAACTCACAAAGGAGTGATTTGCCCCTGCTTTGCTGAGCATTATGCCTCAGGTATATTTGACTTCAGTGACTGAGGCCTTCTAGAGGCTTAAGGACTTCCTATGGCACAAGTCCTTAAGTGCAGCTGGAGCTACAAGTATTCTGAACTGCAGTGTTACTTGCTTTAAATGGCCAAGGCTAAGTACACAGATTAACAGCTCACTGGTATGCGTAAATAGTCAAATCTTTGCTGTTGTTTCCTGGAGGCAGTTTCTTAGAAAACCTTTTAGACAAAAGCAAATGTTATCTTTTTGTCCATCTGCATAGCCTTGTGACTTTAAGGGAGGAGAAGGCAGCTCCTCATAATCTACAGGGATGCCCTGAGTGGTTGCACTGATTACTGTGGTGTAAAAATGGTTCTTCTAAAAGTGTTCTGAGCACACTAAGGCTACTTTGAAAATGCAAAATGGTTCCTCTTCCTGCAGTAAAGCTTCTGTGTCTGGGGAACAGGGGGGAAAAAAGGGAACTATAGGTACTGCAGTACCTCTCTTTCTTAAGATTTGTCTGTGAGAACTTGACCTAGCCATAGGATAGCCAAGGCTGAAAAATATAAATGAGCAAAGCTGGGAGAGAGAAGTAAAAAGATGCAGATGCATAAACCACTACTTGTGCTTTAGCATCTATCAGTCCTTGTCAGCAGTAACGAAAGGACCTGAAGAAAGAAAAGAAATTGGAGTGTTTATGTATAGACTTATGAGCTATTAGCCAACCCTGCCCAAAGCTATCAGACCTTTTTTTTTTTTTTTTTTTTTCCCCCCTTGGTACCCGCCTCTTTGTTTTTTTTTTTTTCCCCTCTGGGTACCGAACTACTTGATTTTTATCTTTCTAGATATTCTCCCTATTCCTATTGTCCCTGGTTCCAACCCTCTCATCAGAACTAATCAGAAACAAGTGTGTAAAGGGGGGTGATATGGTTGTTCTTTCAAAATAAAAGAACTGACTTCGGTTCTGGGCCAGAGCTGGCTTCAGTTTTGGCTACTTCAAGTTGGCAGCTGCATGTGGCTCAAGTGACTCCTCCTAGTTCTGTATCCCACTTACAGCTGTACGTACAGGTGTAACTTTCCTTCCCTGCAAGCTCGCACCAAGCCTATCTATTAGATTTAGGTTAATGCCATTATAAAATATTCTGGCCCCTAGTGGCCTAAAGATAAAAAAAAAAAAAAAAAAAAAAAAAAAAAAAAAAAAAAAAAAATTAGCACTTAACTGAGAAAAGAAATACAATCGGCACAAGTTGGAAAAATGAACTTGAGATGCAGTGGGCAGATGAGGATTGCCCAGCAATAGTGGGAAACCTCAGAGACGGTTTAAACATGCTGATTTCCAGTCTTGTTCAATGTCTTCATCAACAACCTTGACGAGGGGATAGCGTCCACCCTCAGCAAGTTTGCTGATGACACAAAACTGGGGGGAGTGGCTGACACGCCAGAAGGCTGTGCTGCCATCCAGCAAGACCTGGACAGGCTGGAGAGTTGGGCAGAGAGGAACCTGATGAGGTTCAACAAAAGCAAGTGTAGAGTCTTGCACCTG
>WBMW01005542.1:1551999-1578841 GCA_013396635.1 Penelope pileata
GGTTGGACTCGATGATCTCTCGAGGTCCCTTCCAACCCCTGCGATTCTGTGATATGTCTGTAGAGATGACTGGCTGTACTTCACTTTGGAGATGAATATTTTTATGACTAAAGAGGCTGATTTGTGCTGTTTAAAAAAACATTATTATGCTGCTGCTTCATGGGAGCTCCAGAAACACTTCCTTGTCTGTCTTATCTGCAGGGCCGTCCATCAGGAGATGCTTTCATTCAGATGAAATCTGCAGACCGAGCTTTTCTGGCTGCACAGAAGTGTCATAAGAAGACTATGAAGGACAGATATGTTGAAGTCTTTCAATGTTCTGCTGAGGAGATGAACTTTGTATTAATGGGGGGCACTTTAAATCGAAATGGCTTGTCCCCACCACCATGTAAGTTACCATGTAAGTTTTGCATGGGTCTTGCCAATACTCTACGCTGTGTGCGGGTAGGTGTTGGAGCTGCTTTCTTGATTCTGGTCCTTGGAAAGGAGTCTCAGATGGGGGTGGTGAAACAAGGCCTCTTCATCTTAAATCAGCAGTAGCTTGCAGCCGTTATTTTTCCCTTTGGTTGTGAATTACTATGACTGAAGAACTACTTTCAAATTCCTCTTGCTTTTCAAGTGGCAAACTTCCACTCCCCTCCTTGAAACTCAAGCTGGCCAGGGCGAGCCATGGCTATAAAAAGTAATTAAACTGCCTAATGTTTAGAGAAACTTCCTATGTAATCTGATTTGCATTTTCACTTTTTACCATGGTGAACATGTCAAGTCCTTCCCCTTTCACTCCCAAGACGTAACTTATGAAACCATTGGTAATACTTTCCTTTGGGACTTAACTTCAGATATCCTACCTGCCACTACAGGCTGAGCTCTACCTTAGCATTTTGATTTTAGTACAGAACTTAGTTGCCTCTGTGGGAGTGAAATACGCATAGTTTTGGCCTGAGATAATTGCAGAAACCGTATTTCATGTATAGTTATGTTCTCCAGAGCTATTAGGATGAACATGGACTTCTAGACAACTATTTGGGGAAGATGCTTTAAGAGCTGACTTACGTGTGCCATATAATCTGAGCCTATGGGAAAAATAATACTTTGCTTCCAAGATAATAAATGGCAAGGCAGTCAAGTAGGAGCTTTCTCTTTCTCTCCCTCTATGCAAAAGTATTATTTTTGATGGTGGCTTGTCTAAGAAGCATTCTCTAATCCTAGTCAATCAGAGCAGCTAATCTGACAGTGCACTTCTTGGGTGTGGTTCCTCTTGGTCTGTGAGTAAGCCTTCAGTTAATTGTTAGGCATTAAGCTCTACAGCCAGCTAGCATTTCTTGCAATGCAAGTGTTCAAGTATGGATCTATAGGATGTGGTCCTATGTGTGACAGATATTCCAGACAGGAATTGGGAGCTTTTCCTGAGAGCTTCCTTGAGTAGAAGTTCCAAGAAGCCCCAAAGTTTGGGAACTCTTAGGTGGCAGTGTTCCCATGTCTAACTGCGATGCAAGTGACATATTCCTCAGATCCCACAGTGCAGTGAGATGCTGACTGTTACTTGAAAATAAGTTATAAAATAAGTTATTCAGGGCTATCTGAAACTTCTGTATTTAGCTATTATGGTGCTGGGGACAGGAAGAGGGAGGAAAAGGAAAGAAGTGAGGAAGGAGGAGAGTAAGTTCTTGGCTTGTCTCTTGCTGAAACAAGTAAGTGTTGTTAGTTGTTTTTTGTTTTTGAACTGGATGTTAACGTGAGAAACTGCAGAGCCATTGCTTTTCCCACTCTACTGTTTCATTGAGACAGCTATTTGGGGAACAGGGAATATGGGGATGAGAGGATGCCCTCCACACTGGTGAGTGTTAGGCAGATCTTGGGCACTGAGGCTTCCTTCTTACAGTGGAGAAGTGTTTCATTTGGTTGGAGACTTCATTAAAATCCAAACCTGGACAAGAAAAACTGTTGTTCTCCTCATGAAGAGACTGTATTCCCAGAGCAAGAGGTGGCTTGTTTGTCTTGCTGACCTTTGCTTTTGACTAGGGCAGACCTTGGTCTACAAGACTTTGGTCTTGGAGTCAGGCTCATATCAGCACCCTAGATTTATTTTCTGTGATGAGCAAGAGAATGAGGAACTCGTGAAAGCTCTGTACTTAGTGCAGAGTTCTTCAACTAAAGAAGGTCATATATATGCTGGAATTTGAAAGGTCTTAATCTGTTTTCCATTTGTTCCCTTTAGGCCTTTCACCCCCTTCCTACTCCTTTCCGGCTCCTGCTGCAGTTGTGCCAACAGAAGCTGCCCTGTATCAGCCATCCATGCTCTTGAACCCACGGACGCTCCAGCCCTCCACAGCGTACTACCCTGCTGGGGCTCAGCTCTTCATGAACTACACAGCATACTACCCCAGGTAAAGCAGAGGAGAAACCAAGCAGGAACAAAAGTCTTTTTGCAGCGAATGCACAAAACTCACAAAAGAACATTGTCTGTCACACTGAAGGCTTGTGCTACCGAGATCAGTATCTTGTTCAGGGAAACAGTTTCAGGATATCTAGGGATTTCCCAAGTTTTAGAGTATTTCAGGTAGTGTTGATTACTTTTTTTTTTTTAAATGTAAGTCACACAGTTACAGTGGGAATTTCTGACACGCCTCTTCAAATTGTTTGCATTGTTGTGCCCTTGGTGGGAATTGATGTGTGCAGTATGCCTTCCTGTGTCCAGAAACATAAAGAAACCCTCCACCCCTTTTCAGAAGGGGTGGATTGGGATCTGCCCTTAACTTTTGCTGCCTCTTTGTTTTTGTAATAAAGTAACATTTGACCTTTATGGCGAAAATTCTCTTGTTTACTTATTTACAAAAGTATTGCCTTGAAGCATATGTGTATTGAATGCATATGTGAAGCATATGTGCCTTGAAGCATACATTCTTTCTGACCTCGAACACCTCTCATGAAGGGCTTTTGGCTCTTCTGGAGATACGGCCTTCTGCAGAGCAAAGATTCTTGGTGCTGCTTCCTCTCTGCAGTCACGAGGCCTTGAAAAGAGCCATGTTCCCTGTAAGCCATAAAGCATTCCTCATCTGCCAGAGAACCTGATAAAGAACCCCATGTTTTCTATCAGGTTCTTATAAGAGCTTTTTATCTCTGGAGAAGGGTCTAAATTAATTAATTGAGTTTTTGAGAAGAATGGACTCTAGCACCTGTGAGATAATCAAAGTTTTCTTATTACTTTAAGCTTAAACCAATGTCTGTGAGCTACCTGTTTTTTTTTTTTTCCATTAAAATGTTTTTCTTCACTCATGAGTTAATTTTTATAATGCCTTCTTGTCTGTCCTATGGTGATATGTTACCAAACTCAGCAGCTTTCATGTAAGATCAAGAAAAATAAAATTCCAAAACTTGCACTGGCAATATAAAACAAGTTTCTCAATGATAGCTGTGCATGTCAGGTAATGGTTTGGTGTGACTTGGGCACATCATGTGTCACTAAGTGGCTGTAGACTGGCTGCTGCGGGCTGAGCACCAAGACCTCCAGAGACCTCACACTGAGGGGACCCCACATGAGTCCCATCACTGGCTGCTTGGGCTATGGACATATGTCGGTTACAGTCTGATCAATCCCAAGTAAAAATAGCCCTTTTGTATGCTTAACTGATAGTGCTGTAATTCTTAAGAAACCCTTAATATATAGTAGTTCTTATGGCAATTACCTGTCTCTTTTTTCTCTTTTTTTCTCAAATAGAAAAATTTCTGGAGTAAACTTGGCTTCTTCCTATTTTACAACGTCTGATTGCTATTTGGATGCTGCTTTTCTGTCTGAAGTAAATGTTTGATCTACAGACAGACAATTTCTTTATGACTTTAATAGAAGCAGTGATCCCTTGTAGCCAGTATTTTGTTAGAGAAATGCAAGCCTTATTGCATCCTTTATATAGTATGGAAACCTGCATTGAAAAAAGCAATAAGTGATTGAGTCCCTTTCACGTAACAATAGGAATTGTAAAAGGAATTTCCTGGTTCTGAAATTTAATTCAAAAAAAGCTAAAGGTGCAGCAGCAGAGTGGGGTATCCTCTGTGCTAAGAGGTGCATTTAAATGCATGTAGATGGAAAAGCAATACAGAGCTGGTGGCTAATGATCAGACAATGGCTCACAAATCTACCTAGTGGATATTTATAGCAATGAGAGAAGTTTCTCTGACTTCCCAGAAGGTTCTACAGCTTGTTTTGCAAGGTCAAGTTGCTTTACAACAGCCAATTCCCTTCTCTACACAGTAATCAATGGAGTTGGGATGGAGGAAGTATGGTTTTGGTTGTCTTGTATCTATCAGAAACCACTGAAGCTCTCAGACTTCTCTTAATGCTCTTTTAACTTCAGTGATGGAACATGAAGATGTAAAGAAATTGACACTTTCTATGCTATTGAGAGAGCAAGTTATTTGGGATCTGTCAGTCTTTGATATCTCTGTTCAACTTGTGATTACATCTAGCAACACATTCTGACAGCAAATTGGTGGTCTCTATTGCTGCCTAGTCCCAGGCTTTTGAGAAAAAGAACAACGGGGTTCATGGGAGGGATGGGTTTCTTTCCTTACCTAATCCTGGATAATTAGGTGCATATGACAAGTAGCACACCTATGTTGAAAGTAATGACTAGGTGCATTACCTGGCAACAGCTAGCAGGTACTATGGAAACTTTACTGTACACAAAATTGAAAGTTACTGCTATCGGGTTTATAGCTTTAAAACAAGCTGAACTCTTAGCGTATTTACTCAGTTCTAATGCCATTTTGATCAGTCCTAAGCACTGCCTTTAAAATCTCAAGTTTACATCAAATTGCTTAATTGTAGGAACATGCTTTGTTCTTTTTAACAGTATTTTGAAGAGTGAGGTGGAAGGTGGCTCATGTTCAGTGAGTAGCATGCTCATGAGACTCATAATGGGGAAAAAAAAGTTGTGGAGGCTGAAAATTTGGTGTGGGTTCAAACAGAATAAACTCGCAGGAAATTCATTGTGAGTTAGGGAATACACAAACAGCATCTGGCTGAGGAAGCCCTTGAACTCCACATAACTACAGGAGTGTTCTTATGCTTGGTGTCCTATTGTAAATATGTGTGCTATTGAGCTAAGCTGGGAAGGTAAGCTTGTTTGTTGGTATCCTTGAAGATCTATAGTACTGCTTGAAGAGAGATGGGCTCTGCTTGTGAGTATAGGTCTCTTCCAATGAGTGTGTAGCCGTATTCAGCTGTGCTGTTCTAATGGTGGCTAAGTTTGGGTTAAGATGCTGTTTCCCTGTCATCAGTGTGTGTACAGCTCTGTCCATTGCAGTGATTTGAATTAATTTTTTATGTGGTGGATAAAGGCATGATTCTGGCACTTGCTGCATGGGGAAATGCAGGCTAATATGTTAGTGTTATCTACTTCCACATTCTTCTGCTAGGGATTGTTTTTATCTGTACATTAATCAACTTGTGAAAGTATTTATGTATGCATACACAAAAATGTGTGTATACTTGAAAAGAAAAAAAACACCCTCACTTGCAATTCACAATGGATTCCCACTTGTTCCTGAAAGCAGCCATCATGGAGAACAAGCAAGGCTTTCTTGTAACCTTGGTCATTGCTCAGGTCTGCATTAAGTAACAACTAGCTTAAACTAGCAAAGCCAGGAAGTTGGGGCAAGTGGGCTGAAGCAAGCATTCAGAGCTGCTGCCAGTAGCTTTGTTTGCATCTCTCTGGCTATCCAGGATCACTTGACAGAACCAGGCTAGTTATCAACCATAGGTATATTTAGTCTGGGAGAGCTGTCACAGAGACAGAGCAGCAGACAAACAATCTCTTCATCTTATTTGTACTCATAGCAACGCGCTGGGCCACAGCTCTTGCACTACAATACTTTCATACACTTCATATATACTTTTACAAGTATATCAGGTTGGATTGCATGCAATCGTGTTCATGTTCATGGGCTCATTGAAAATAAAGTCTCCTGGTGGCTGTCAGCTGCTGAAATGGAGTTCATGTGTTTAGATCATGTGAAGAATTCCAGATTCTTCCTCTACCTATCCTTGCCCATGGTGAGCCTGTCTCCACCATGAATTTGTCAAAATAACCTGCAGAAGCTCAGCTCTCCAGCGGATGGCACAAACTTAGTGCTGGGATGGTTGTTTCTGGGGAGAACTTAAGCTGCTTTCGCTTTAGAAAGTGAATCACTGTCAAGCATTGTCCAGCAGGGATGCCTTTAACCGCTTTGAGAGCATGTTAGTGGGGAAGATGAATTGTTGCCTGCCTCCGTAGGCTATCGTTAACTCTTCACTCAGGCTTTAATTAGTCAGACTGTCTCAATGTCTGAAAGGTAGCAGAATGGCAATGCCTTCATCAATAGTTAAATAGTTATCATCCTATCACGATAGTGAAGTTATTTTTAAAAACAAAAAAACACAATTCATAATGCTTTTTAAAAAAAGTTGCTGCTGGTAGCAGTATCCAAGATATCTCCTCCGTGGCTGTCAGTGGAGGTTCCTGAAGATCCAAGTTCCTGTTGTTCACATAGTGTGCTGTATGTGTTGGCGTTCAGTCAGCAGTTCTTACTGTCATCTTCTGACTCTATCGATATAGTACAACATTTGGAGTAGTATGAGTGATTCATTGATATTAAAACACTTGAGTTAGGCGCAGAGATCAACCTGCGGACGGTTCTTCCTGCTGCGTATTCACAACACATTCAGTGGTGTGAGAGAAGAGCTTCTGTTGTGCCTTGAGGTGTGCGTGTCATCCATGCAAGTCTTTTTTTTTCCTTTTTTTTTTTTTTTTAAAAAAAAAAATACTTTGGAAAAAAGTGATCTCAAGTAATTCAGAGTACAACAATATGTTGCTGGATGCTTTTCACTCAGCAGCAGCCTTCTCCTGGGGCATGGGCTGAGGCCCCAGTGCTGCTCAGGACAAACTACGGCAGTTCTGCATCACCAAGTTCTTCTGGCACTGTTCTGCTGCTGCTTTGTTGTCGTGCTGCTGCTGCCTTGCACAGATGGGACGTGGCAGGTTAGGTGTGGTGTGTGCAGCAGTTTATCCCCTTAAATGTGGGGATGGCACCTCTGCCTGAGGAGCTTTTGGTGTTTCCAGAGGTGGAGGTGTTTGTCTTGGAATATGACTCCTGAGTGTTGAAAAGTTGGTTTAAAATAAGAGGTCTGTGTGAACAGTGTGTGATATTTGTACATGATTAAATGACAGTCACGGGGATTTAAATGTTTCTATTTGATTAACAGATGACCTTATGATTTAACACTCTTACTCCTGTTATTTGTCAAGCTGTATGGCCTTTCTACGATTCTTCCTTTCTTTAAATATGGGTAAACATTCCAGCCTTAGAAAAGGAAAATCATTGTGGCTATGTAAATGCTTTTGCTAATAGCATGCCATGTTAGTTTTTTGAGAACTAAGTACCAGGTTAAAACTTTCAACTCTGCTAGTGATGCCACAAAATTTACTAGTTTTGCTTCTCTCAAACTTTGTATGAACCACTTCTAAAACAGCTTGACGTTGAAGTTTCATTTCCTCCTGCTTTTGGGCTGCTTTCCAGTAATGAGCTTTGTGGGCATTATGCTGCAAGTTTGTGTACACGGGTGTGTTATACCCACAACCTGTGCCAGCCCAAGAAGCAGTGGAAATCCGTACTGGTCTCTGAAAAATGTCTCTCCTGTGTAGGATACAGGGGTGATCTGTTACGTTTTCTTGAGGCTTTGTGATGGCTGCTTTCACGCTTCTGGTACAAGTGAAGGTGGAGCAAGTGTGTAACACCAGTAGACAAGCCTTGCAAGTTGTTCTTCCCTGCCTACTCCCTTTTCTTGTCTTTGCCAAGACTTTATCTAGCAGTGTTCCTCCATGCAGTGCTGTGAGGCATATGCTGTAGGACTAACCTGCAATACAGGCCCTGGCCTACAGCGCAGGTAATGTACTTAGTTCATGTCAGCTGTCAGTCTCATCAGCCTGATGCAAGGATATCTTCAGTATCTGTTGTCACAGAGCAGAAAATAGTTAATACTTAACCTAAACCCTTTTTCAGGACTACAGAGAACAAAGTCATAGGAAGAACAGGGAGAGATCTACAATGTGGGAGCTGAGACCTGCAGACTGCGTCTATGCATGTACCTGCTCCTAAGTGCAAGTAGTGCTGACATGTCTGTGTTTTTCTCAGCTGACCTGCCAACCACTTGGCAGAGATCTGAAAAGCTGCTTGGTTATGCATGAGACTGCTCCTAGCTCTCACCTGCTTTTAATATAAATCACAGCTTCCTTCTGGATATTGGTGTCTATTAAGCAAATGTACAGTGGGGAAAGAAAATTAGGAAATCAAACAGAAGAGATAGTGATCCTCAATGTTTCTTCATAAGATTTCAGTGATGAATGTTTGGGATACCCTGAGGCATATAAATGCTGTCTGAAAGCCAACATCAACATGTAAGGACTTGTTCTTGTATCCAGAACTGATTTCTAAAGCTTAATTGTGTTTGAGAGTCTTTAGAGAGTACCACAATCTCAGAAATATTGATTTGGAAAAAATCCAATCTGGGTGTCAATTAGACCCAAGAAGAAGGATCAACTCATATGGAAAAAAGACTGCATTGGGACATGCTTCATATCGTGTTTGATTTCAAGAACTATATTGATATAAAATGAGCTGAGGTCTTGCACTGCATCACAGTACAGCGATATGCAGCCATTAAGAATGCCTGTAGAAATCTTCTCTGACCCTGTGTAAAACATGTCAGTATTTGTTCTTGGGCTTTGTTTAACTAGTGAATCACAGAATTGGATTGGAGAGGACCTTAAAGCCCACCCAGCTCCACCCCCCTGCCATGGGCAGGGCTGCCACCCACCAGATCAGGCTGCCCAGGGCTCTGTCCAGCCTGGCCTCAAACCCCTCCAGGAATGGGGCGTCCACAGCTTCTCTGGGCAGCCTGTGCCAGGGCCTCACTGAGTTAACAACTTCCCCCTAACATCTAATCTAAATCCCCCCTTTTAGTTTAAAACCATTGCCTCGATCCTATCACTATCAGGCTGTGTAACATGGGCTAGAATAGCTATTTAACTTGGACGCTTAATGAAAAGTGTCCTCTGCTGCTTTTCTGCCTTGAGGAAGGACTGCTCTAGGTCTTCCTCTGCTGTTCTTCTCAAAGGCTGTCACCCTTCAGTTTGGGGGAATGTTGAAATGGCCAGAAGCAGTTCTGATGTTACCCAGCATCAGGTTCAGGTAAACACCATGCTCAACACTGCTTTTCATTTGCTGCTCTGGAAGTATGACTACTATCTGCTAGGTCCAGGATGTCAACTGATGGCAAGACCTTGGCTTTAGAGCCACTGCTGAAAGGATTTTGACCACTTCAGTCTTGTGGGCTGCAGCTGTGTGTACTTCCCAGGGCTCCAAACGCTACCTCAAGCTTTGATGCTGGGACTGAGAGCCTCCAGAAAGCTGTTCAGGGACAGCTCGGAGGAGCAAAGTGTGGAGATGATGACATTACTCTGCTAGCAACACACCGAGGCTTTCAGGAGCAGGATATCGGGTTGGTTAGGCAGAATGAGCTACTTCCTTAGGTAACTGCAAAATCTACTTTCTAAACCTCAAACTCTAAATTCCTTTGCTGTAAAATTGCAGATTGTGTTTGTATAACTGGCAGCTACTTTCTTGCTTTTGTGAGCTTCCTGACGAGACCGTTTCAGCCTTTCAAGCTTGGTTTGCTTGATCCTTCATGCTTGATCCTTCCTGGAGGAGCAGTCAAAGGGTGAAGTCACCCAGAAAGCATTTGTGGAGAAAAATGCAAGTTGAACTGAAAAAGCAGCGTATTGATGGCTGCTCTGTGTGCTTTATCATGTGCAGCAGGCCTGGAGGAGCAGATGGAGGGACACTTACCGAAATGCCAGAGAGGTATCAAGGCTTTAAAAATACATAGTTGAAGATGTAATAAGATTTAACAGTTTTCTTTCCTCTATTCCCTTAACCCTTTCCCTGAGAAGTAACAACAAAAAACCCTATTTTTCATTCTTCCTTTGACACAAAGGTGACTTTAGCCCCTCATCCCGACTTTAGCCCAAGGTCTCATCCACTTCTGGGCAACGTCTTCACCTGCAGCTATCATCTGCTCAGAAGCGTAGTACAGCATGTGTAAGGACAAAAGTGACCGTCCCTAGTCAGTCAGCAACCTGCTTCTTGGCTGGGTTGATAAAGCAGAAGTCATCATTGAATACGCAGGATTTCAATGTGAAAACCAACCTGAGGAAGTATTTGCTTTTCTCATGGGATACAGTGACATGCACAATTCTCTCGTGCAGATTCCTCCACCCCCTCTGGTGTTTCAAACAAGTGCAGCAAGCCCAGATGGGAGATCTTGATCACAGTGCCAGTTTTGCCCCTGCTCAGACCAGTTGTGCTCAGGAGAAATTGTCACAACTCTGGAAACCTCGAACTCTGAAGTTATGCACGGTTTTCACAGACACACATGCTGTCATCAGAGCACGGAGCCCTTCACCGAGAGCACTGACACTGAAATCACACAATTCCTCAAGGGTTTCTTGTTGAATAAAATAAGTATGAAGCTGCTCTTAACGTGGAAATAGTTTAGCCTGTACTTACAAGCTCTAATACTGCATCCTTTGGAATACGAAAGAGCTTTTTGTTGTTTTTTTTAACCTAACTTTGCACATGCTTGAAACGTAGTTTTTGAAGACCTTTATTTTTTTAATTGTGCATTTGGTATTTTTACCAAATAGTGTTATCAAATAGTGTTTTCCTGTACATATGTTTGCTAGCTCTGCGGAAGAGGCCTCTGTGGACATCATTTGAACCAGACCTGTCTTACTCAGCGCAGAAATGCTTAGGAATGTCAAATGGGTTACCTGAAGAAAAGATTCTATAACTGTTAAAGTGTACGGGATGTTAAACGCTTTGTCTCTGATTCTTGTACGCTCTCTGTCTACTCGTGTATTTAAATTTTCAGTGGCCTTCAGGTGTGGACATCTCCAAGCTTCACCTCACTACTTAACCCCCCTCATGCTGTGGTATTTCATGTTTTTCCATCCTTGGTTCCTGTAAAGCACTCTGGACAGGGTTTGCTTACGTTTCTCTGAAGCAGTGCATGGGTAGGGGATGCCTGAATCCACAGCAGTGTCTCATTGTCTGTGGAAGTACAAGGGGAACAGAGAGGGTGGGCAAAGCAGGAAGCCTTCCAGACACAGCAAGTGGTTATAGAAATGAGACAATATCTTTTCCAAAAAAACCTAGTGTTTCCCTGCCTTCATTTTCTTCCTCTATTTCCTACCTCTCCTCTTTCCTATGTGCCCCCAAAAAACACCAGCAAAACCACGCTACACCCCCAGTAATCTAGATTTAAATCTTCTTCTGGGAAGCTTCACGCTGTTAGAGTCTGATGAGGTTGACAGGATATTCTTTTAAATCACCGTGCTTTAAGTGTGAGCATATTGAGCAGGACTAACTGATGCAAAATATTTTTTAAATGGTGTTCCCAACTTTTCGTTCTTGGAAAGCAGCTCTGCCTTTAATGTTGGAGCATAATGATGAACTGGCAATTATGCAGAGAGAAAATGAACCTACACAAACCTCTCAGGGAATGATTGCAGAATGGAGTGTTTGCATATTAACTGCAGAAGAATACTCCAAGTGTGCAAATACAGACGGGGAATGACTCCATGGGAAGGCGCAGGGCAGAAAGGGCTGGAAAAATAAATCACAAACTGAACACAAGTGACAACAATGAGATGATTCTGGGGGGGAGAAAAAAAGGCAAAACTCACATTAGGTTGCGCAAATGGCACTTGTGAGTTGGGTTTTGTTAGTATTATTATTATTTTTTTACACGTCCTTTCATATTTGGAATTCTTTTTGTTAAGTTCAGAACTGAATCTCTTATTCTACTTTCCAAGAAGTTGATCTGCTTTAATCGACCACTGCAATGAAAGCTGCGTACGATACCGTGCCCCCATTTTAATGGTTGTGTTTCAGAAATCAAACCACCTGGAATTGAGGTGATCCCTACAAAAGGGGGAAACGTGTACATTCAGCTTTCTTTGTGTAAGACTTGTTGGCAGCTGTCACAGCTTTGATGTTATCGAGCATCTCAGTTACCTTGGTTAGGAACAGGGGCTCAGCCGGAGGCGATTTTATTTAAGCAGGAAAGCCCGAGACTCCATCAGCAGAGATGAAAGTCCAGGTCCACCATGCGGCTTTCTATAAGGCTGAGACCATTGATCAAACTTGAGACCTGAGCTTGTCACTCCTATATTGAGGTGTGTAAATAATGTCATATGAAGGTAATAACTGGAATTAAACTGAAGAAAGGCTTGTGGAAGCGTATGCTATACTTTCTTAAAGGCTACATTTAAAATTACGATATTACACGCAGGAAATCCATCTTCTGAAGTACAGTCTTTAGATCCAGTGGGTTTATATGTTTAAAACAAGATCTAACCTACAGAAGCATGCCATAACCTCCACAAACACAGATAAGCTGGGGACTGACAGCTCTGCTCACTGCCTTGATGGAAGCATGTCCAGTGTTCAGGCTCCTGCATCTTCATCATGTTTTTTCTTTCCTTTCTTTTTTTTTTAACTGAGTCTCAGCAATCACATTTGCTTGCATTTTACAATTCCCAAATTAAAATCTAGAAGTGAATATCATAGAATCATAGAATGGTTCAGGTTGGAAGGGACCTTAGAGATCATCTTGTCCCACCCCCCCTGCCATGGGCAAGGACACCTCCCACGAGACCAGGTTGCCCAAAGCCCCATCCAGCCTGGCTTTGAATACTTCCAGGGAGGGGGCATCAAAGACTTCTCTGGGCAACCTGTTCCAGTGTCTCACCACCCTCACAGTGAAGAATTTCCTCCTTATATGTATATATATATGAAGAGAATTTCTTCCTTACATATAGAATTTCCTCCTTATATATAGAATTTCCTCCTTATATGCATATATATATATGTATATTCCTTTATGTATTTCCTTCAGTTTTTACAAGAGCTTAACATTAAGAATTGTTTTAAAAGGGCTTTGCCTAACACCTACGTGCTTTCTGTGGTTGATGTGCGAGCCTGTGTGGCACGGTGCAGCACTCTTTGATGAGGAACAGTGCAATCCTTTTCTCGTCTCGATACAATTTTAAAAAATACGAGAATTCCATCACAATTTGCTTTCTACAGAAGTAACGCCCTACATTTAGAGTAGGATTTTTTAATCCTAGTGAAGTTCCTAAAACTCCTACGTAATGTTTTATTTTCCTATTTGCACGTTTGCAAGAGGAGGGATGGAAGGAGGGTGATCTCCCGGTGCCGCCGAGCTCCGGCAGCAGCTGCAGGGCTGTGGGGGCTGCTCGGCACCAGCAGCACATCCCCTACTGCCCCAAGGGCCCAGAAACATCCCATTGGCTCTCATGGGATCTGGAAACACACTTTTTTGAAAAGCAGATAGATCTCCCTTATCACAGGAAGACTTCTTGGCAGCCACCTGGAAAAGCGTTGCTATCAGGGCATTTGGTCGGTTTTGATAACAGTGAAGTTTCTTGTCCCAGGTTTCCTACGATGCAGCCTGAGCCACCAAAACCAGACAGTTTTTAAACGATCGTAATACTCAAAGAGTTTTAGTTCTATTTCGGTCTGCAGATTTGGGTTGTCTTCTTTTCAAAGACTGTAAGCCTAAAGTAAATATACATTGATTAGAATAACTCGCAAACAAATACCCCAAGTCTGTGAATGCTATGTGTTTTCAGCACGCAATTAGCGACTCACTAACAAAAACTGAGTCTGTTCTGGTGTGTGACATCCCCGTGTCACTGAGCCTGGCATGGGCTCAGCTCCCTGCTCAGCACCCACCCAGGGAGCTGGGAGCAGCCTTGCCAGCCCCACAGGCACGGCTGCAAGCTCAGCAGCCTTCAGAGTGAGACAAGCTGGCTTCTCTCTGTCTTTTTTCTTCCCCACCTCTGGTCTGTGATGCTGATGGGTGATGGTGTGGTGCTGGGTTACAAAGCAGCAGCAGAGTCAGTGCAAACCTGCTGAAAAGAGGCACATCCAGAGACCTGGGCTGGGATCAGCTGTAAAGAAACACCACGGTCGCGCTGGGAAAAGTGATTAAATACCAGTCAAATGTATTATTAAAGTAATTAAACACCAATCAAATGGAATATCATTTACCTCTGTGATGTGGGCTGTGCACGTCAGCCTGGCTGGGCAAGATCGAGCAGCCCTAACTGAGCAGCCCACCCGGAACATTGTCAAACCACCCCTGACCGGCTGGGGCTGCCTGCGTGGTGCCCAAAATGCTGAAATATTGCACCCAGAGAAGGGTCTGGAAACTAAACTGTTTTTTTTTCAAGTTTATCACACTGATTCTCAAACCTCTACCTACAAAGTGTGTCCCCATGCACCCCCTGGGGCCATGGTTTCAGGATAAGGGACCAACCCCAAATGGAAGCCCCTTCCTCCTCCCCAGCCAGCCCTGTGCCCCTGGGCACAGCCCCGGCTCCGGGTGTGGTTTTTAACCACTGTGACAGTTCCCTGCTATGGAAACTGTGGAGTTCAGCAAGGAGAGGTGCAGGGTCCTGTACCTGGGGAGGAGCAGCCCCAGCACATGCTGGGGGCACTCAGCTGGGAACAGCTCTGCAGAAAAGGGCCTGGGGGTCCTGGTGGTCACCAAGCTGAGCACGAGTCAGCAGTGTGCCCTGGCCACAGGAGCACAGGCAGCTAACACAGCCTGAAAAGACCCAGATAACTTTGACAGAAAGCCTGCTGGAGACACGATGCTGTGCTGTCACCCTGACGATGGCACGAGGACACTGCACCAGCCCACAGGTCAGCTCCAGTAATGCTTCCAGGGGTGGGTGGGCAGGTAGAAGTGTGTCATGCTCATGTGTGATATCTGTCTTTGCAATTGGCAGCAAATCTCTTAGTGATCTGTGAGCCTGAACAGCAATAAAAAAGCTGTCCCTGGCTCTAGGTATAATCTATTACACACCCTATCTCTGTCTTAACTTCACATAAACCTGGCCATTGGGCTGCTCCATGGGATCTGCGGGCCCAGCGTGGCCGCTCTCGGGCAGAGGCTCCCTGTTGGCCCCCACTGTCCTTTAGGCAAGGTCCTGGTGGGACCCCTGTGGGGACAGCCCACCCCACACTGAGCTGAGCATCCCTGGGACGAGGAGGACCTGTGCAAAGGCCGGGGCTGCTCACAGTGCTGTGCCGACATGCAGGGGCACTCGAGCAGAACGAAACAAGGATGCACACAGGAGCACAGACACAGCTAATGATGGCTTAGGTGAACCAGCATGCCTGGCTTACTGTTTAGATTAACGTTATTTGTTGATGCCTGTAGAGGGGATGTATTACTGTATAAAGAAGCATCAGCAGCAAAAATGGGACTGCATCAAATGCAGTGTGGGCAGCAGAGTGGTCCTGCCCCTCTGCTCTGTGCTGTGAGGCCTCACCTGAGTCCTCAGTGCAGGACTGACCTGCCAGTGCCAGGGCCTCACCACTCTTCATTTATTGAAAAGTTTCAGCCCATATGAATCTGCTTGCAAGGGAAGGAGGGAAGGGATGCTACGTGGAATAAATGCTTCCTATAAGCAACCATATGTAAGCAGAAAGCTATGAAGTGGCAGCATTTCTAGCACACCTCCCTGCTCAGGAGCCAGTCCTTGTTAGAAGACCCTTGTCACTATTCTAATAGAAATTATGGATGAGCTATTGCTACTAACCAAAGTCTCAGATGGAAAATACAGTTACAAACAGATGGAAAAACTCAGAGAGCTGATAGATGGGTTTTAACACTTGATTCATTTTCACAAAGTGACTGCAAGAACAGCAGACTGCACTCATGCGTTCCTTACTGACTTCAGATGGAAGCAGATGATTTTTAAGGTTCCCCCCAACCCAAGCCATTCCACAAACAGGCACGCTGTGCTGGACGGGATAAACTGCAGCCAAGGTTCCCAGCCCATCCCAGTGTTTGGGTCTCAGGGCTTCCATTCCAGGCCCTCATGGCAAGGGAAGAGATTCCAGGGGAGCGGGGGCCTGGGCTCCCCGGCCTGCTCTCCTGGGTGCATTCAGAGGTGGGCAGCAGCCTGGGGGCAAAGCGGAGCTGATCCCGCAGCGCAGAACCACCCTGGGAGCAAGCTCTTGGCCACAGCAGGCTTGGCTATAAAGCATCACTTCTTTATCTTTTAGAACCAAAAAAAGTTTAGGAGATGTCAGCAGGAATTTTAATGGAAATGTGCACAGTGGTCAGTTCTGAAGGGAACCTGTGAAGCAGAGCAGCGGCCACTGCCTTGAGGCAGCTTCACCCCATGGTGCACTCTGTGGTTTCCTTTCCCACTTGTGCCTCTGCTGGGGAGAAGTTCCTGTGCTGACCGAAGGATGGCTGCGAGTGTGGGACTTCTTCTCACGTGAATTCCTTCAGCAGATCACTGTGCAACTGCTCGCACCTGGGAACCGTGTCTGCATTTCTGGGTCACTCTTTCAGATCCTCATTCATCAGACTGAAAGGGACTCCCCTGCTCTTTCCCACCTACGGCAGAACGGCCCTCGGTGTGATGCCCGCGCGTGAACCCAGCAGCCCCCAACAGCGCAGCAACAGTGACAGCTCCCTGCGTGCAGCAGCTGACGCCTGCGGTCCCACGGAGCGGTCTCATGGGCCCCATGTGGAACGGAGGGGCTCCTGCTGCTGGCTCCCCGTGCTGTCCCGCCTGCCCCGCACAGCTTGTTGCTGCCTTCTGCAGAGCGAGGAGCCCTTTGACAGCCCCCGGGGCTCGAGGAACCGCGTGTCACCCCATGCTTTGGCAGGCAGGCGGGCGGCTTCTGTTTGCTTTGCTGTTATCCCAGCATTATCTGCAAGCGGAGAAAGTACAAACAGCTTTTATCTTGAAGAAGCCAGGCAGCATGCCCCCCCAGCTCGGAGCCAACCGCATCTATCTGCATGGCCTAAAACTGCCGGCCTCTTATCTGCAGCACCTCTTGCAGCACAGCAGCCTGCGCTGTCCGCTTCTCGGGCCATGGAGACATGGAGCGAGGTGCGGGCTGCACCCTCAAGTTCCACCCAGGCAGTTTTGCCCATTGGGACTTTGCAGGGCCGGTGCCTGCTATCCCCAGGCAAACAGGCACGGCACAGCGTGGGGACCCGTGTGAGGCAGCCCCCAGCACCCAGCTCACCCAGCAGGGCAAGCATCGCCCATGCGGAGCACGGCGCGCTGGAACGCTGCGCAGGGTCCTTAAAAACGCTCCGAGGATGAAAACTGCCGGCACTGTTGTGATTTTGAAGCTCGAATAATAAATGATTCAACAACTGTACAGTTACCATGGGGATGAATTCTCATTGAGCCTAAAATTACCAAGCTGCTGACAAGGACCTATTTTTAGTCTCAGCAGATGTGTATCTTTAAAAACATCAGCACAAGCCTACTACTGTGTGTTTGTGTATGCAGGCACGCTCGCTCGCGCGTAATTGAGTTTTCTGATGCTGACAACAAAAGCAAAAATAAGGGAACGTCTGATGGCAGCGACAGACAATGCCGCGATCGGGGCCGACGGCGGTACGTGGGAGTTGCAATTAATACCTGATAAATAAAGCATGAAAAGTGGACAGATTGCCAGCGTGTAACTGAACTAGTAAGCAGAGCCCTATCATTGCTGCCAGCCAGCATGCTGCAGTAATGGAGTGTCTGTGAGCAGTGTCTGTGCAGCTGATGGGAAGAGTCCGCACTGCCACAGCCCCGCGACACGGGAAGGCAAAGGCGCAGTGCCGACACGAGCTGCGGGCACTGCCAGTGATCCCATCCCTTTAGTGCTCGAGGGAGGTGCGAGGAGGAGCCCAGCTGAGGCGAGGTGTTAAGGCAGCCCTCGAAGTGCCAGCGTGTCCTGCAGCACTGCGGGGCACCGAGCACTGCCCAGCACTGCCCACCACTGCCCAGCACTGCCCCTCTTCCCGCAGCGAGCTGACCCACCGCGCCGTCACCGATGCACGCGCACCAGCAGCGTAAGGCTGAAGATTGCTCCTGCACCACCCACTCAGTCTGGCTTTATCTCATTAGCTTGAATAGGGCAGGATGGAGACCTACATTTTTTACAGCCTGATTTTGCCGAGGGAGAGGCCAGAGGGTGGCTATAATGACGTCTCTGCGTGGTGATAAAAGGCTGGGTTTGTTTTTGCCAAACAGATTCCCAGCTAGATGTAGCTCTGCTTGCCTCCCAGCATGCCAGTGCAGACCGTACACATGCAAACTGGCTCCGCAGGCAAACCAGCCAGGCGAAAATCAAGAGCAGTCTGTTACAGCAGGGAAGAATAACAGCATCACAGGAGACAGTTCAGCAGTTCTGTTCAAAGCCAAGCAAGCTGCTGGAGCTTCTCAGAGACAACTGAGCGTGCTGCGGGGTTTAACAGCAGTGCAGTGAGGGTGCTGGTCACACCTCGCACAGAGAGCAATGGAGAAATAACAGCAGTTCAGGGAAGAGAGAGAAGAATGAAGGATTTGCTAGACACATTTGGGGGGAAAAAAAACGGTGAATGATACTCTGTCCCAGAGCAAATGGTGTAGAGTGGCCTGATTAAACCATCCATCATTTCCCATTTTTGAGATTTAATTAGGAAAGGAGGGTTGGAGCTGGCTCTTCAATATGTGCTGGCCATACATGCTCTGCTCTCAAGGTACGTGCCTCTTTACAAATGCCATCTCGGCTAAGAAATACCGCAGCGTTCCACCACCGTGCAGAACTCCACCCATTTTTTTTTTTATGTATAACTGGGCTTGTAAGATCTGGGGCTTGTGGGAGTTTGTTTTTCCTAGAAGGAGCTGTCCCTGTGGCAGGCAGCCAACCAACGTTCCAGATGAGGTTTAGAGATGCTCTCATTCACAAAGACTGTCTGAACAGCTTGGCCACGTTACTGAAGACTGAACTGAGAGCGTCAGGAGACTGGGAGAGCTGAATTGCTGGGGCCAGCCCTGCCCTACAAAGGCCATGCACGTGGGCTCTCTTCTGGATTTCTGGATGCCTTTGCCAGAAGGAGAAGAGGCTGGCAGGCACTGGAGACCAGAGGCACCCGGAGCACATACAAGCAGGTCTGAGAGGGGGCCTGGAGCAAAGGACGAGACTTTAATTCTGTCACAAACAGAAAACTGACCTCACATTCAATTCTTAGTTTGAATTGAAAAACAAACTCAAAATTGGAGTTTTTTGTTGTCCAGTCAGTGATCTGAAAACTCCCTCCTTAGGCACGGGGCTGGAACATTCTCTGATAAGTCGCTGGTTCACAACAAGCTGCTTCCTGATACGGAGGGTGTTGTCAGCTCTTGTCAAGTCCCAGGGCACTAGATTTACTGAGACAACCCCTGCCATGAGGAGCACAATCCTTACAATGCAAGGGATGGGCTCCTTCCAACCTGGAGGAGGGCTCTTTTCTTGCTCTCTTGGAAATTAAAAATAACCCACACCCTTGGGCACACATTAGCATTGCATGAGTTTGTCCCCTCTTAAGTCCAAAGGTAACAAGAGGCAACCCAGATGCGAGCCTTGGGGGAATGTCTGAGCACCTGAATCATGCAGATGACGTCTGGTCCTTTCTCTCTGCCCTTTGCAGTGCTGAAGGAAAAGAAGCAAATCTGCCTGAGCAGCATCAGCTGATCACCAAATTTCCTCCCTGTTGTGGATGAGCAACGGGCACCTGGGGAAAGGCTGCAGCTACTTTTGAGCCCTCACAGATCTTCGTGGGGAAAAGCAGAACCTACATCGTGAGGCAACCAAGGAGAACGGCGCTGTGAGCCACAGGGCCATAACTAAGGATGCTACTCGAGATTAATTGGCCAAGAGGCTACAGCAGGAAAAGGCTTGAAAGAACACACGTGCATGCTTACATTCACGTAGCCTGGATTCCTTCTTACTAGGATTTAAGGATTTAGGGAAGTATTAGGTGAATTTCACCCACAGCATTAGAGTGGAATATTTTGCTTTAAGTGGATGTGCCAGCTTTGCAGGATAATTCAGGCTGGAAGGATCTCGGGAGGTCTCTAGTCCATCCTCCTGAGCAAAGGAGAGACAGCTCTGAGGTCAGGCCATGCTGCTCAGTGTTTTATCCAGCTTTTATCAGTGTTTTATTCAGCTTGATCATAAAAAACACCACGGGTTTTAAGGAGCCTGTGCAGCACTCGGGCAACCTGTTCCCACACACAACTATCCCATGGGGAAGAGTTTCTCCTCATATTCAGGATGCAAGGATGTGACAAATTCTTTAATCAGATCCTCTGTGCCTCAGAAACATCATCGCACACATTGAGTGTTTTAACCAGTGGGTGACAGCAGTTATTGAAGAGAAGTAACTGATGCCAGGATCACCCAGTGCCATGCATATGCAGAACTGCTAGGGTAGCCCATGTGGGCAGCATTGGTACTGAGGTCTTCGGTACTGACAAGAGCTTTTTCATCATTGCTGAATGTGCAGCCCAAAGAACAGCAAGACAATAATAGAGGCCATTTGTACTTAATTTTCTCACTGCCACTTGAGTTGAAACCCAGCAGCAGCTAACTTGCTTAAACAAAAGGAATGGAAGCTCGGAGAGGAAAGTGTGGCTGCTATAGCTCTGCTGCTTTCAGAACCACCAGCTTGCAACAAGCTGGAAGTCCATAACCAGGCAGGACACATCCCCACGTCTGTCCTATTGCCTCGGCTGTGGAAATGAGGGCTGGCAGTAAGCGCAGTGCTTCCCCTCAGAGGGGGCAGGTGGAGGAGCTGAGGCAGCACTACGCAGGGGGCTCGGATCTCAAGCAGTGGGGCGTTGAGGAGCACCAATATGGGAATAAATATGGTCGAACCCTCAAATTACTCCTGTTCTGCCAGTGCAGACCCACAGCCCAGGAGGCAACCAGTGAAGACGAGAGGGATAAGTCCCAGAGTAACACAGGCAGGTGCCGAGGCCACGAGCTCAGAATGGAGGGGAGGGCAGGAGAGGCGCTGCCCCAGGTAGGCCCCCACACGCCGGCACGCTGGTAGCACGTCGGGGCAAGCTGCTGAGAGCCTGTCGCAGTCTTCTCTGCCCTACCACTGCTTTTCCTCCTCGGGAAGCCTGTTTATGCCTACAGCTCTCCAGATGGGCCTCTAATAGCCTCTTTCCTCTCACCATGGGGCTCCATAATCTGCTCTCAAAGCTCTCAAAGCTCTCCTGATCGCCCTCCCTAGGAGTTAGGGAGGAGGATTGTGCACACCTCACCTTGTCAGTAGGTTGGCACACCTCAGTGTCAGCAGGTTGGCCTAGAGTGCCTGAAACCACTTTTTTTTGTTTGTTTATTTTTCTCCAGAATCCTTCACTTCCTTGTGTTGGTTCAAACCTCACCTCTCTAGGCACCATTTTCTCTTGGTCACCTTCTGTTTCTCAGCTGTGGCCCTAACGAGAGGCTGAAACCCAACAGTGCAGGAGGGACATTAAGTTGTATTGACCGATGCCAAACTGCCAGAGGCCTGAGGAGAGCAGCTGACACCATGCAGCAGCAGGCACGAAGCCGCCGACCAGCACAGCATCCTGCTGCAGAGCGACGGAGCTCAGGCCTCACCAGCATGACAGATCCCAGAGTCCTCCAGATTTAATTACGTGGAACTGTCACTTGTGAAAGATCAGCTCTGGTGTCAATCCATTAATCTCCTCTGCTGAGTCACAGACGTTGAAATAAATTGGAGTGGGCTACTTGCGGAGTTGTAATTCCCCACTGGAAGTCTTTGCTCTTTCTATTTACTTTCAACATTCAAGTTAACCTCCCTTCTCCAATCTAAAACTTTCTAAAATTTATGTGTTTTAAAGCAGTGCCTCCTGGACTATACAATTTCACTTTCTAGGTGGCTGTGCTTGCTGTATTTAAAGGTGAAGATCAGTTCGTAATATAATTTCCTCTAGCAGATACAATCTAAAAATGTAAAACGTTTTTCACAATTCAATTTTGAGCTGAAATTTTCTGATATTTTTTTTCCTCCTCCACCTGAAGGAAAACTTCTTTGACTCTAGAAAATATGAGAAAAATCTTCACTCCTGTGAATGAGAAAAAAAACCACTGCAACCACATTTAAAAATACTGAAGCCAAAAGAATTGAGATGTTTAATAATAAATCAATTAAAGAGGTTATGGTCCTAAGTCAGATCTGTATTATGCTGGCTGCAGATCTCAAGTTACTCCTGCATGAAGAGATGCTGGAAAGGGTCGTTCCACACGGACATACTCCTCACTAACAATGAGGATTTTTGCTTTGTTTAGGAAGAGCAGATGAAACAAAATCCATTTGAAATTTTACTCCTAACAATAATGTGATAGATTCTGATGGGGTCTGATCTGCTTTTACTAAGATAAGACTCATCCAGGAGCAGCTATCCAGACAGTGCACACACCAGACACAAACAGCACTGCACAAAAAAACTTTGGTCTCAAACAATGAGGCAGAAAACACAACGGTAGGCTTCCACACTTTTCACAGCATCCTATTTCTTTTCCTAAAAGTCCAACTCTAAAGCTATTGAATAGCACATGTGCTTTGTGTAAGACCATCCTTAGTGCCAATACATCTGCAACCTGTGCGCAAGTAGTTCCAGTGGCTCCACGTGAGCCCATGTGTGTGTGTGCTTATCCCTCACCCTCCTGCTATGCGTGTCCGCTCTTTCACCCCAGAGCATCTCCCTCTTACCACAGCCTGAAGTGTCACAAAACAAATGTGCTGTGAAGGAGTCTCCAGAAAAATGACAGGAAAAGTAAAAAATGGGATCTCTGGATCACTTGCACATCCCTACTGAGGCAAGCAATTTGACATTCAGAGGTGCTCGACCTCATAGATTCACAGGTTGGAAAAGAATTCAAGATCAAGTCCAACCATAGATCATCAAGTCCAACATCTGCAGCCCCTCTTAATGGGAGAAAAATAAGGGGAAAAATAGATCTGCACAAATGCAGAGGAGGGAATTTCTGTCTCTTACCTCCATTCTGCTACCAGTCTGGCAGACCCTGGGCTGACACGTCCCTTGTTTTTGATGGGAAAAACATTTCCTTGTCCCATGACTCAGCAGAAGGGACCTAGAGCTGGTTGAAGACAGACTGAGAGTGGCAGAGGAGGTATGTATGGGAGGCCTTGGAGGAGGGCAGCCTGGTGGGAGCTAACAGAAGAGCTACAGCAGCAAGATGGACAATAACACACACATTTTTACCTTCCAAACCACCATACAGATAGCACACCATGTTGGCAGGGCATACCTGCACGCTGACCGGCAGCTGGGCAGAATGCCAGCTGCTAAAGCTGCCTTCTGACAAGGGGAAAGGATTAAACACCCCCTCGGCTTCCATCCTTCTGGAGAGCCCGGAGCACACGTGCTCCATCGCCTGCTGCAGCACTGCTTGGTTTCCTGTGAAAAACCGCTCATTTTGTAAAAATGAGAAGGCATTTCAATGTGGATTTAAGAGCACTAATAACCCAAATTCTCACCTTAACTTACAGCCCAGGCTTCTGCAGTTTTAAGCCTTTAAACCAGGACAACTGTTGTGATACAGGCAGAATAAGTCTGCACCTCTTGTAGGAAAATGCTTAGGGCAGCAAATGCTTAGCATGAAGCCGGCCAGGATCCATTTCCTCTAATTAAAACGTTTTCATGCTGGTGCTGTTTCATCACGTAACACCAGATGCGCTTCCTAAACTCAGCACTGCTCCGAAAAACGATGCCATTGAGCTGTAGGACTAAAACCTCTCTGGAGCACAGGATCCAGCAGGGACCACGGGAGCGGGGCGGGCAGAGCAGGGCCCCATGGCACGCGGGGAGCACGATGCCCTCAGAGGGCACCAGATTAGATCAGGGAAGCAAAAACACTACAGTTTAGACCCAGGATATTGCATAAGGAGCAGCTAACTCCGTGTGCCTCTGACCTGATGAAGCCTGGTTTCCTGTAGCTGCCGCTGTTGGGGATTCTGCAGCGGCTGCTACCGCAGCTGCTCACCGAGGGCACCCCCTCCTTCCCCACAGGCTGCCTCTTGCCACAGAATCTGCAGCACGAGAGGTCTGCGACTTTGACAAATTCAAAGTCAGTCACACAGAGAAAGCATCATTTCTGGAAGTGTGGCGAGAGAAAGCAAACAAACCGCATTTTCTCAGCAAAAAATATTGCAAATGTCAATGCAACGTTGCTGCAAAGGTATAGATGTAGCTGCCAGCGCTTCAAGCTGTGCTTCGCAGCTGCTGGTACAAAACACATGAGGAAATTCCCACACAAGTGGGGAGGGATTTTTCTGACACCTTCACCTCGTTTCACTGCAGCTGGGATTTCAGCCCTGACTGCTGCTGGACGTTGTACAAGGTAGGCACGGAGGACGCCTGCAGCGGGCCCTGCAGGTAACACAGCACCAGGTCTGTGAGAGGGAAACCAGTCTGGGCTACCCAGAGGGGACCGAGCTGCAGCGCTGGAAGCCAAGTGGAGGAGCAGGTCAAAAAGTACGTACCAAAAAGGAACTGAGGACAGTAAGTGTACTCGATGTTTAGGAGAAGAGCCTTCTGCAAGATGCACTTCTACCTCCTTCCAAATCTCTAAAATCTCCCCAGAACACACCCCTCCCCCCAGCCAACACCTTCCCAAAGGCACGGCCATATTGCTGGGCACAAACACCCCCGGGGTTATTTTTCAGCCCCGGCTCACACGTGACCTGCTGTACAATAGTGTGCTTTCACAACATCTTCCCCACAAGATGCAAAAAAAAAAAAAGGTGATAAAACATACCTAAATGCCTGTTATGAAAATACAACTTTACTCCAAATTTAAAGCTGAAGGAAGCTGCATTTTCACTCACTAATGAAGATAACCTGACCATAGTGGGAAGGCCAAACGTAACACGCACCCAAATTTGCTTCTCCGGAAACCGAGCGATTGGTACCTGAGGAACAAAACAAACGGAAGAAATCCCAGCTCTGCAGCACAAGTATTGAGAGCTTGCAGACACGCTCCCTTCACTGTTCAGCCCTTTTTATCCTATCTGGGCAACAAAGCCAAGGAGCACTGTCTGGGTGCCTGTTTGCATGCTCACACAGCACAGCCCAAGGCTGCACGGCAACAGTCGAGGAACAGAATTTGCCATGAATCAATGGGGGCCTCATGGCAATGCTCTGGTCGGCCCGGCATCTCGCAGAGCTCGGCTTCCCAATGCCAACCGAGCCACGTGCGAGACGTTCCCTCGTGCAGAAGTGACACGTGCTCTGTTACAAATAAGACAATTTTAAAGATTTGTAAGGAAATGCGGCAATGAAGGTTACTGGGAGGAGCTGAGGATGTTTTCTTACAAAGGACAGAGCCGCATCAGGGAGCTGTGCTGAAAGGAGAGCCCCAAAGCCCCGCAGGAATCACCTCGCGCTGCATCGCGCTCAGCTCTCTCCGACCCCTTCCATGCACACATCGCCCGGCCTCTCACAAAGGGGAGAGAAAAAGCTATTTCAGAAGTAATTGAGGCAGCTCAAAAACCAGTCAGCCGCCGGGAAATTTATTAGCATCTCGTCTAAGCCTCACTTCAACTGCCGGTTTATTGAGAAGTGTTCTTCTAGTAAAACCCTTAAAAGGAATGTCTCGGGGCTGTCAGCGCCCACAAAGGACACTTGTGAAGTTTGCTGCTCTCATTAGCGCACCGGGGCTGGGGTTTGTCCAGGGGGAAGGAGAGGAGAGAAAAGGAGAATGCAGAACTGATGCATAATTATCGGTGGGAAGAGACCATGGGCAGCCCCGGCAGCACAGCAGGCACCGCCAGCCACAGCCATGCCATGGCCCTTCTGTACAGGGAAACCCAGCACCTAGCACTGCTTCAGCCCCACGGATCTGCCTAGGTTCAGCCCCACGGATCTGCTCGGGTTCAGCCCCAGGACAGGCGCGGGAGCAGCGAGGGGTTGGCTGCTGTTGGCTGTGGTTCTGTTTGAGGCTGGGGCTTGGGGTTACGCTCTCTCGAAGCTTTTTCCTGGATTAAGGAGGAAGGAGCGACATCTCAGATGAACCCCTGGGAAGCGAGGACAGCCCACGCGCTGTGCTGGTGCCTTCCAGATGGACTTATGACCCATCAGAGCCCATTCCGAGCAGCACAAAACGCCACAAACGCAGCGCAAGCAGTGAAAGGACTTCAGGTGTCGGTCACTCCGGAAGCTCTACGGGCGCTCAACTCCTCCTAACAGCAAAGCAGCACCCCGCTTATCAGCCACCCCAGACAACGCCGCAGCAGCGCTCCCCGCTCCCGGCGCGGGGGGAGCCCGGGACACCCCGCACCCCAGCACCGGCCCCGCCAGCAGCGGGCGGCAATGGGCCGGGAACACCGCGCGGCTCCCGAAACCGCGGCGGCACCGGGACAAAGGCAGAGCCCGCCCGTGCCCTCCCGCGGGCAGCAGCCCCCATCCCCGGCCCGGAGCTGTCCCCCGCGGGGCTCCACCGGACGCAGAGCGGAACCCACCGGCAGCATCACCCCCAGTGCTCCCAACCCACTTCTGTAAACGCGCCCTTCCCGAGGGCAGAGCCCTCTGCCCTCCTTTTGTCCTCTCCCCGAGAGCCGAACCCCACCGGCCCGGAACAAAGGGGCACGGCGGGGGCTTCTGCCGGGTTTCGGTGCCGAAGGGGCCGCGCAGACGGAGCGGAGCCCGCTGCCCCGGCACAAAGAGAGGCGGAGGCGCGGTACAAACACGAGCACGTTTATTCGGCACAGACAGCTTCCGAGAGACCGAGTCCTGCGCACCAGGACCGCATTTCACACACTCCGGTACGAAGCGCATATATGGAACCAACAGCCGCATCCCGTAGCGGAGCCATTGAGAGTCTGTCGGGGAGGGGATTTTTTTTTTCT